>JAQZBX010091898.1:0-12335 GCA_029593785.1 Cabassous unicinctus
CTGAAAATGTTCAAAACCATGTCAGGAAGTCTGACTTAGAGTCTGAAAACTGGCTGCTGATCCCAGTTCTTACTTTCTACCTGTGACCTCGGCAAATCACTCAACCTCCCTGTGCCTCATGGAGATAATGATACACACCTCCTCGTCTTGCCAGTTATTCAAACGAGTTAACCATTGTGAATCCAGTTTGTAAAAGGTAAAGCATTCTGCTTTTAGAAAGCATTGGTATTAGTAACAAATACCAGATCATCAGACAAAAATGAATTTGGGGGTCATTCTTGTTTTGGGTTGTACCTGATGATAAAAGAGCTAGGAAAAAATGTCTTGTGCTTTCTTGATGACAGAAAATTACAATTGTATTTAGTCATAGAAAATACAGCCCAGGTTTTAGGTGGGAGAACAGCTGGTAGTCAGGTCAGGGCCTCCAGAAGCAGCGCTGACCAATGGGAAGGAGGAAGAATCTCTTTCCTAGGTCTTATTGGCTATTGGAGGTGTCAGTCATTGTCTGCCCACCCACAACTCAGCCACAGGCTTAAATGGCCACAGTGTAAACCATGTGACCATGCCCGTCAACTATGACTGGTTTTTCAAGCTTGAAAAGAGACTGAGGCTCTTACATGTCTCTCTTGAGGATTGGAATGGGAAGACAGAGAATTGGTCAGATGCAGTGGGAAAAGGGCCCATGGGGTTAGCGGTCTGGTGGTTGGTAAGAGCCACGTGCCGTTTTCAGGAATGAAGTGGAGGGTGTAGCGGGACCCCAGGTAGAAATAGAAATGCCGTGGGGGGAGATGGTGTGGATGCCAGGGGCCTCCTGCTCTCTCTCGATCTATATGCTCAGGCCCTCAGCTCCCTTTTCTCTGGGCAACTTTATGCATTTCTATTCCAGAGACTTCCCTGCCTTTTACCACCCTCAGGCAAAGGTGGTCAAATTGGGCGTCCGTGTCAGAGTTCCTAAGACACAAAGGCATCACCTGGAAGGAGTGGGGAGGGAGGAGGCAGAGCGGTAGAGCACAGAACTCAGCTCTAGCTTCACAGCTAACTGCTCCTTGCAGGGCTTAGCGGGGTGAATACTGACCGCCCATCCCCCCACCCTGCAAATTCCCGTCCACCCGGAACCTCAGAACGTAACCTTATTTGTAAACAGGGTTTTTGTTGATGTAGTTAGTTAGGGATCTTGAGATGAGGTCATACTGGATTTAGGGTGGGCTCTAAAGCCCATGACTGGTGTTCTTGCAAGAAGAGGAGAGACACATAGGAGACGTGGGGACCAGGGGGACAGGGAGAATTCGGCCACGTGAAGTGATTGGAGCGAGGCTGCCACAAGCCGCCAAATGCCTGGGCCACCAGGAGCGAGTCTGCCATCCCTCCCTCAGAGTCAGCTTGGCCCTGCGGACACCTTGATTTCAGACTTCTGCCTCCAGAACCGTCAGAGAACGCCTTTCTGCTGTTTGAAGCCACCCAGATGGTGGCGCTCTGAGACAGAGGGGTAACCTGAGTCCTTTACACGAGAAACCACCCGGCGGTCAGGGTCACCCACGAGCCCGGCTTTTGGTATGGGAGGTGTTCTTTACGTAGGTGCAGTGAAATCTCAGTTAAACAACGTCTGCGTCTTTCTTAGCTTTGAGCCTGCCTTTGTTCCAGGTTCACAGACCCCCCGGGGAACCCCCACCTGCCATGTTGGAAATGCTCATGATGAGACACCAGGAATGTGCGCAGAGGGTGGACGGTTGGTGGAGTCCCTCCAAACGCACGCTGACTCGCGCTGGGTCAGCGGCAGCCTCCGAACCATACGCTATGTGGTGCTGTCCCTGCCGTGGGAAGGGCAGAGGATGGGTAGCCAAACTAGTTATAATAATAACAGCAATGACAATAACTATAGCTAGAGCCATGGCCCTGGACTTCACGGCCCGTGCCTCGGAGGTGGTATGTACTAGGCTCCGTGTGAAGTGCTTTACATGGATAGTCTTGATCTTAACCTCAATCCTGTGAGATAGATAATACAATTATCTCCATTTTATAGAGAAAGAAACCAAGGCCCAGATACACTTAGTAGCTTACCAAAGCCTCACAGCCAGCAAGTGGCAGAGTCGGGCTCCCAAGCCCCACGGTCTGACTCCAAAGTCTGTGCTCTTTGGCACAACGTTATATTTCCTGTAGTGCGGTTGCAGAATCAACAATAAATTGCCACAATCCCATAAAACCCTATATCTGGGTTAAGTCAAATCATCCGGTTCCTTCGAAATATTATTTTTTAACCACAGACGTATTTATGCCATAGCAAGCTCCTCAAGGAAAGGGGTTCTTTCTTCTCTTTGGCTGTAATTCTCTCAGCCTTTGGCATCGACCCCTTCTCACAGTGGGTGTCCAGGAAGCTTTGCTGGCCAACTCTCCCTTCACTGCCCTCTCAGAAAGTCCGTGTCTCCTATGCCAAGGAGCGTTAGCTGCCTGACAACGAACAGTTTCAGGGAAGTGTATTTTTTATTTGCATTATTTAAAAAAAAAAAAAAGGTTTATGGTTGTTTATTTATTTTTGTTAATTTTTATTTACAAATACTCTGTCCCCATTAAGCAAAAACTCCCCCTTCCACCTTCTCCCCAGCTCCCAGTAACCTCTAATCTATTTTCTGTCTCTCGAATTTGCTATTTCTAGTCATCTCTTACAAGCAGCATCATACAATATTTGCCCTTATGTGCCTGGCTTCCTTCACTGAGCATAGTGCTTTCAGGAGTCTTCCATGTTGCAGCACGTTTCAGAACTTCATTCCTTCTCATGGCCAAATATTATTATATTTTGTCCATGTACCACGTTTTGTTTATCCATTCATTTGTTGATGGACACTTGGGTTGTTTCTACCTTTTGACTACTGTGAATAATGCTGTCATAAACATTGGTGTACAAGTGTCTGTTTGAGACCCTGTTTTCACTTTCTTTGGGTATCTACCCAGGAGTAGAATTGCCAGCTTATATGGTAACTCTATAGTTAACTTTTTGAGGAACTGCCATATTGCTTCCCACAGTGGCTGCACCATTTTACATTCCCACCAGTAATATACTAGGGTTCCAATTTCTTCACAAACTTTCCAATACTTTTTTTTTTCTTTTTTAAAAATAATAACCATCCTTGTGGGTGTAAAGTGGTATCTCATTATGGTTTTGATGTGAATTTCCCTAGTGGCTAATGATGTAGACCATCTTTCCATATACTTATTGGCCATTTGTACATCCTCTTTGGAAAATTGTCTGTTCAAGTTCTTTGTCCATTTTTTAATTGAGCTGTAAAAGTTCTTTATATTTTCTGGATATTAAGCCCTCATTTGACATATGGTTTGCAACTACTTTCTCCCATTCTATAGGTTGTCTTTTCATTTTCTTTATGATGTCCTTTGATGCACAAGAGTTTTTAATATTGATGAAGTCAAATTTAGCTATTGTTTCTTTTGTTGCTCAAACTTTTGGTGTCATATCTAAGAATCCATTGCCAAATCCCAGGTCATGAAGATTTCTTTGTCTTTATGTTATCTTCTAAGGGTTTTATGGTTTTAACTCTTATATTTAGGTCCTTGATCCACTTTGAGTTAATTTTTTAAATGGTGTGAGGTAGGGGTCCAAATTCATTCTTTTGTGTATGCACAGCCAGTTTTCCCAGCACCATTTGTTGAAGAGACTATGCTTTCCCCACTGCATGTACTTGGCACTCTTGTCAAAAATCAACTGGCCATAGTATGTGGTTTTATTTGTGGACTTTCAATTCTATTCTAGTGATCTATTTGTCTATTCTTATGCTAGCACCACAGTGTTTTGAATACTGTAGTTTTGTAGTACATTTTGAAATCAGGAAGTATGAGTCTTCCAAATTTGTTCTTCTTTTTCAAAATTGCTTTGGCTATTCGGGGACCCTTGCAGTTCACACAGATGGAAACCCAGTCTTTCCGTATCTGAAAAAAGGCAGGGGGAGCTGCTGGAATTTTGATAGAGATTGCATTGAATCTGTAGATCACTTTGGGTATATTGACATCTTAACAATATTAAGTCTTCCAGCCCATGAACACAGGAGCTGTCTTGCCATTTATTTAGGTCTTCTTTAATTTCTTGCAGTAGAGTTTTATGGTTTTCAGTGTACAAGTCTTTTATATCGTTGGTTAAATTTATTCCTAGAAATTTTATCCTTTTAGATGCTACTGTAAATAGAATTGTTTTTTTAATTTCCTCTTCAGAGTGTTCATCGCTAGTGTATAGAAACACAATTGATTTTTGTGTGTTGATCTTAAACTCCACCACTTGCTGAACTTGTTTAACAGCTCTAGTAGTTTTCTTGTGGAGTCCTTTAGATTTTCTATACATAAGATCATGTTGTCTGCAAACAGAGAGAGTTTTACTTCTTTCTTTCCAATTTGGATACCTTTTACTTCTTTTTCTTGCCTAAATCGCTCTGTATAGAACTTCTAGTACACTACTGGCTAGCAGCAGTGAAAGTAGCCATCATTATCTTGCTCTTGATCTTAGAGGGAAAGCTCTCGGTCTGTTGCCATTGAGTGTGATGTTTGCAGTGGGTTATTCATAAATAGCCTTTATCACATGGAGAAAGTTCCCTTCTATTCTTAGTTTTCTGATATTTGCATTACTTTTTAAAGTACAAAGGGATTATACGTTTGGTGTAAAAATGCAAATAATACCAAAGGGCACGCTGTAAAAATTTAAAGTGCTCCTCTCTTCATCTTCTAGATGGCTTGGTTTGTATTCTTTTAGATAATCTTATGTAATCATAGATGTCGACGCAGATATAGCTTTAGATATAGAGAACGCTAAGCATGTGGCTCTGCTACATTCTTTTTATTGGATATACCTTAATTTATTCAGTCAGGTCCTTATTGATGGACATTTAGGTTATCAAGAAATTTTTAACTTTTACAAATATTACAACAAAAAACCCTTGTGCATATGTTTTTGTCTACTTGAGAAAAATAGAATTTCTGGATCAGAAGGTATAAACATTTTACACACTAGTAGAGGCCACCAAACTGCTCTCTAAAAAGGTTCTCTCAGTATATGAGAGGACTCTGCCCGACACCATCCCAATGGTATATTTCCAAGTTTAATTACCTTAGTAATTGGCCTTAGCTTGACTTGCTATGGGCCACAGGATCAGGGTTTCGTGTTCATTTGCCTGGTTGACTACTACCCTGTGAGCAGGTTTCCTCCTGAAATGAATGAGGATTTATAGAAATAAATAGCATCTCTGCTACAGCTTCTACATTTAAGTATTAATTAAAAAAAAACAAAAACTATCAAAACAAAGGTATAGGTTTGTGCATAGTACTGCATACTTTACATTCTTCCAAAGGTATAAAGTCTGGAAGTTTTTCCATTGGCTTTAATATTCTGGGAATACTTTGGTTTTCTACCAAAAATGTCTGGAGGAATCCTGGGCATAGAAATGGTAATCAAGGCCGTATGCAAGTCCTGTGAAATTGTTTCACATTCCTGTTACAACATTTGGATTTAAAAAAATCCAAGATTCAATTTACAGTTGGTTAAATATGGCATCTGTGGTCATTTTTATGCAGAACTGTTCCCCGGGCTCTAGGTCCTGATTGTGACCTCTCAACTAACCGCTGACCTTGGTTTTCTCAAAGTTTCATAATTTCAACCCAACAGCTTCATTTCTAGAAATCCACTGGTCCTAAGTGCAAAGATGACTCTTAAATCAATTGCAAACAATTAAAATCTTGGGGTTGATTGGAACTGAAGAAGCAAAAATAAACAAACCATTTAAGATCTCTAGCAAGGATCAATGGCTTTACACCTCAGATATGCTACCGTGCACGCGAGTCTTCCCTCTTAGAAATTTAAAATATATTGCTATAAGAATAACTTACTATTCATGCAGGAAGAAAGTCTTGTTTCAGAAATAGGGCACAGGAAAAATCGACTGGTCATATAGCATTTAATGCAACTTTGCCAAACAATTTGCATTTAGGTTCAATAATAATCATAATAAATATTAATATTATCGAGGGTCAGTGTTCATTTACATGGATGACTGGTACCCTGGATGCCATTTTCCTACTGAAATCAAGAGGAGTCCTAGAAGTCACATTACCTATTGTCATTATCGTTATGGCCACTACTTATTAAATCCTTCTACCGGGCATTATATCAAGCATGTCTCACTCATTCCCCAAATACAGTTCCTGTGAAAAAGGAAATATTGTACCTTTTTACAAATGAAGAATAGGCACTGAGAAATTAAACGATTTGCCTAGGCGGATAGAGGTGGTAAATGTTCCGTGTGGGACTTGAGTCTTCCTCCATCTAACCGCAGACGTGGTCCTTTTGTCCCTACTACACGCGCCACTGCCTCAGGTGGCTCTGGCTGCAGATCGGTCTAATGCCCCCTTACGTGGGGAAAGCGTTTCAAGATTTTATTCTGTGAGACATTCTACGTGCAAAGCGCTTTATGTTTCTTTCTTAAAAAACCAAACCAAACCACCAACAGGAGTTGGAACAGGCGGAATGCTTAAGCCCAGCCAGTTTTTCAGCCTGTACTGCATCATGTCTCCGTTTCTGTAATGAAATTTTCCCACCAAACAGCAACACAAACGCCCGGGTCCTGGAAACTGAATTGGGTCTTTTCCGGAGAATGACACTTCTCCCATTGAAACGGCCCCTTTCTTGGACGGGGCGATGGGGAGCGAGTGAGTGTATGTGTGTGCGTGGACTTGTGTGCCTTGCGGAGCGGGTATTCAGGTGGTGCAATGCTGTGAGCCACTTGTTCGGCTATTTGTGAAGAAGCTGGCAACCGAGGGCCTTCTCCATGGCTGGGAGGAGAAAGGGCCGCTTGTTTCAGAATTACGAGTGAAATGGCCGGTGCAGGTGGGCACCCATCAGTGAAACGTTGTTGGAAGCAAAGTCTGCAGGTGCCGGCCCTGGAAATGGACGTGGGCTTCCTGGGCCGGGCGCGGGAGAAAGAGGGCTGCCAACCCCCAAATAGAACCGCGACTGTTTTCCCGAGGGTGAATGAAAAAGATGTTTCAGTGCTGTGGTCGGATCTGGACGGTTTGCCACGGAGGACAAAAAGTCTCCTATAAAATTCGATTTACATAGTTCTCTCTCCCTTGGCTTTTGGTGACCAGATTCAATTGTGCTGATGTGCCCTGTGCAGTGTGATATCATAGCTTCAGAGGAAGGCTTTATTTCGAGGTCACACTAGTTTGTCCTGGGGATGTAGTCATTTTTTGTGTCACGGACAATGTTTTACTGTGGAGATATGAGCCAGATGGCTCAGCCACTTGCAGTCCCGAGCAAAACAGTGTCTGTATTGTCGGCGAATAAACAGCATCTATTGTCCGCTGCTCATGAAACTCTAGTGCCCACCACTGTTTAGAGATGAAGTATTTAATAAATTGTTAGGTCTCGCTTAGAGAATTTGTAAAACAACATCTCAGAAGGATGCGGGCCTCCCAAAGTATAAATCTCATGTGTTCTTCAAAAAAGCAGCAGCAGCAGCAAACGGCCCAGCCCCTCCATCGCTTGAGGCCATCCGCTCCTAGAGCGGGGAAGGCTCGGATCTGCGCTTCTTTCCCCCGCAGCCCATCTGCTAACATGAGCTGTAACCCTCCTGCAGTCCTCCTCCAACTTTCTCACACCTCCACCCCATCCCGGGCAAAGCACAGTGGAGCCTTTACAGGGGAGCGTGCGCGTCACGGAAGTGCAGTTTGGCGATTTCTTTCCTCCCTTCTGCAGAGATTATTCCCGATGCTCTGAAGATAGAAGGCGCAGTGTGGGACGAGCTGGTCTCACGCGTGAGGTGGCCTCACGTCGTGGGGGAATCTGCTCGCTCAGCCCAAACGGCCAGGGCTACGCGGGACGATTACAAACGATCGCCCTCCCTTGGAAGACTTCGTTCCGAGTGACCCTTTGTGAGCATTTACCACCCACCACTAGCTGCCTCCTTTATTATGATTATGTTGATTATTACCTTCCATCTTTCTAAACGAAGCGCTTTTCTGTTTCCCTTGGCCCAGCTGTGGCTGGGTACATCGCAATGTCAGAAGTAGCCGTTCCCTGCTTTAACTGCAGCCAAAGCCAACCTTGACTGGCAAGGAGAAAGCCACTGACAGGTTTGGGCTGTGTCCAGACCCCCTCAGACTTCCTGTCAGCCAACTGTTTGACAGTCTATGCAAATGTATGCAAATGCAGAGACACTGCCCCAACACCTGCACGGAGTGACCGTCAGCGCTCTGGCCTGGGCTCCCCCGGAACCGGGCTTTGGAAATGCTGCTCAGCCGCACTCTGTCAGTTTATTATGCGTTTGTCAGCAGAACGCGGGCTGATAAAAACGCGAGTCTTTGTCCCGAAGAGCCGCAAAGCTCCGTGTGGAAACGCAAGTGCCAGGGATGGCGGGATGGCTCGCGGCCAGCCCTTGTGAATCCTTCCCTCTGTCTCCAGGACCCCGAGCGGCAGGATCTGAACTCTCGTGGGCTTGCCCTCCTCGAGCAAGGCCTTCTGTTTCCTGGGGTGTCAGGACATAATGTTGGTGTTGGGGCAGCAGAGCGAAAGGCCGGCTCTCCGGAGCAGCTGGAACTTGGTGACTTTGAGCAATGGTGTGTCCTGTATGTTGAAAAGCAAAAGAAGAATCTGCCCAGGCTGTCAGGGAATTGGAGAGGGGGAGAGGGCCCGCCACCTCGAGAGGGAACCGAGTCGGCGGCCACACACGCCACCCCCAGACGGTGGGATGAGTGCCAGGTGGTGTGACATTCGCATCCACTTGCCGCCCAGCCATCTCGGCTCCCATCTGCTCGGGCCTCAGCCGGCCTCCGCCAACTCCTCTCTTTTAAGAGATGCCGGGACCAGCCAGTCAGCTGTTATTTAAAAGTTCTGTGCTTTGAATTTGACCCTTTTGAGGGAGGGAAGGCAAGTGACCTAACCCGTGATCAGCATGGCCCACAACCGAAGGCAGGTGGAAGGGGCCTAGGTTCCAGAACCTTCCTTGAGCCATTGCAGAGGGAGGAGTAAGGCAGGGCCGCAGCATACACAACATTCCCTGTGGCCTTAAACATGGGCTGCACGGAACTGAGGAAAGCATTTTGAATTTTTGTGTGCAGCACGGTTGTGGCTTGCTAGCAAAAGAAATTGCTCGGGAGCAGTGTACAAAAAGGAACTTCTGATTCTCCTCCACCCTCTCTATTTATTTACAAATTGGAAGGAGCTTGAAACATGGGCATCTTTTGTGTATTTTGGAGTACCTGAAGATATGCACCCTAAGTATAGGGCCAAGGTGTCCTGGGTATGGGTTCTCAGCCCACTCTGACAAGGGCTGGGGAGTATGTAGGTGTTACTTGCAATGAACAGTTAACGATGTCAGTGTAGACTTTTGTTCCAAGTCATTTAAACTCCAAAGTGGATTTTTTATTTTTATTTTTGGCCTCAAGAATTATTTGGGCACTCAGGCAATTAAGCCAATCAAATACCTGTCCAGTCTTTCTTTTATATCAAGAGAAGTGGGGGGTGGGGAGGCGGATGTGGCTCAAATGGTTGGGCGACTGTCTCCCTTATAGAGGGACCTGGGTTTGAACCCTGGGACCTCCCGGTAAAATGGAGAAAAATATAGAAGGTGCGCGGGCCGCCAGGCCCCGCTTGCGGGTGTGCCAGGCCCCACCGAGCCACACAGCAGGATGATGTGGCACGGGAGTGACACAGGGGAGAGCCGGGACAGGATGCACCGAAAAACCAGGAACTGAGATGGTGCAGGTGGTAAGACGCTTCTCTCCCACATCGGAGGTTCGCAGGTTCGAATCCGGGTGAAGACAGGGGCAGAAGGATGAGAAGAGAGGGCAGGAAACAGACACGGAGAACTGCCCAGCGAATGGACACAGAAAAGCAGAGGCGGGGGTGGGGAGGGATTAAAAAATGGGTAAAAGTAAATAAATCTTTTTTAAAAAAAAAAGACAAGTGAAACATTAAGGTAAAGACTCTTTGAATGTTTGACGTGAAGACTCAATGTTTGATCATCTGGTCTTTTCCCTTCCTCAAAGGATAAAGCCTATTCTGGGACCTGGTGGGACATTGGAGTGTATGACTTCGAAGCAGACACCGTGATTCTCTGCACCGGGGTGGTGTATGTGCAGACTCCCCTTGAGCAGCTGTGCACCCCGATGCAAAACCGTCCTGCCCCACACACTGACGAGAGCCTGGAGGAAATTTGTCCGCATGGTGTGGATTATCAGCACGATGACGGTGTCAAGTGCTTGTGTAAATCAGTGGATTTTCCAATTACTGACTTATCACAGAAGGCGAAAGAAGACAAGCTGAGCTCAGAAGCAGATAGTAAGAGCAGGCCAGACACCCAGCCCTGGGTATCTGCTGTTCTGGATAAACTGAGGCACTGAGAAGAGCTCACTCAGGGTCAAGGGCGTCGTCTGCAACAGGACCCTGAAGCCCGGTTTGCAGGCCCCACCCACAGGCCTCTCTCTATTACTTCACACAGTACCTGCAGGAAGGAAAACCCTTGATGTCGCAGAGAACCCAGGGAGGCAGTGGGAGCTGCATGTGTATCACAAAGGTGATTTGAGTTAGAAATATGGGGGTCCTAGAAAAGTGATGAAAACGTGACGGGGGAGGCGTCCACTGAGGTCCTGGGTTCCTTTATTTCCAGGAGACTGATATTGTTTGCGGTTGTCATAACATCAATGAGGAACGAAACCGGAATTTCAACCGCCAGGATGGCGTGGATGCATTTTCCCAGCCCCGGCGCCTGGCGTAACGGTGACGAGGTCCCTCGCCTCTGCCAGAAGGGCAGGGCCAAGGCCAGTTCCACGGGCACCCGCTTTGCCTTACCAATTGAAGGGTTTCGCCACACCAACCGTAATTCATAACGCAGAGGCATCTCTTATTTAAATGAACCATAATTAAAAGAAGAACGAGGAGCGCAGGGAAGAAATGCAATGCCACGTAAACGAGGCCACTCGGTCCCTCTCGCATGTTCTCTCTCCCCCTCGCGCGCGCTCTCTCTCTGTCTCTTTCAAGAATAAACTTTCAAACCCAAGGTAGTTGTATTTAAGCGGCTTTAATGTCCTTTCAGGGCGGCGTGCAGGGCTGTGGTCACTCAGGCAGCAGTAACTTTGGAAAAATGACCCGTCTACACCCAAACAATAACAGAATCCCCCTTTTTATGTTGGAAACGCCCACGGCTTTCTGTGCATCTCCAGACTCCCCACGTAGATGCAACTGTTTGACCAGCCTTCTACTGAACAACTTAATTAAGCAAAAGAAAACGTGTCAGTTTCTGCCAACCTCACAAAAACAGAGCTGTGGGGGTAAAAAGGGTCGGCCGAATTAACCCACATTCCTGAACGGGTTCACTAAAGCGAGGCCTGCTTTGCAGCGGTGCCAAGGGGGAACCGTGCGCCGGATTGCCATTCAGCTTTATCAAGACATATTGTTCGGTAGATCATACTGAACACAATTAAAGCTGCAGTACCTCGGGGGGCTTCGGCTCAGGGTGTGCGCTTAGCTTAACTTTACAAAAAAAAAAAAAATCTTGTCACTACACGGTACCCACCGTTGACATTCCGCACAGTTAGAGACAAAACAGTTTTATCCAACCATATGAAAACAGCAAGTTGTTTCTAGTTTTTTTTTCTTCCCTCTTTAGTATCCCTGCCCTCCCTCTCGGCACGGCCCCCCTTTTCCCTCTCCATGAAAGCACATGCAATATGCAAAGCGACTGTATACTCGCTACACAACTTGGTCAGGCCAGACCAAACCCCAATTTAATCCTTTTTTATTTTTTATCCCGAGGGCGGGGAAGTGCCCCTGCCTAAATCCTTCTCTGGAAGCTGGGAAAGCACAGGCCCCAGGATCCCTGTTCCCTAGCCAATTAAATTTAGTTGTTTCTTTTTTTGTTTTTTTTTTTTCTTTCTTCCAGGCTCTTGGGTTTTGATTTTGCTTCCTTTATGTGAAGCCAGGATGGAGTTTAGAGCCCAGTGCTCCCCCCGGCCCTGCTTCCCACCCCAGCCTGCCCCTCCCCCACCCCACTGGGAGCCTCCTGCAGTCACTGGGAAAAGCAGGGGCTTTCAGGGCCGACCAAAGTGAATTCAGAAACTTCACCGTTCATTTGGGGAAGAATTGGGTCTGGACCAGTATGGTGCTGAAGCCATGGGATTGTGGTCTTTTTAAGCCTAATCATTCCCCATCTCTCTGTGTGTGTGTGTGTGTGTGTGTGTGTGTGTGTGTGTGTGTGTGTCTAGCAGGCCATCATTATTCTATGCAGAAAGCATCCCATAATCAAATTACAGTGTCTCTCAATCCTGGGCCGGGAAACACAAACTCAAGC
>JAQZBX010091899.1:0-12335 GCA_029593785.1 Cabassous unicinctus
ATCGAGGCCGTCTGGGCCCAAGTGCCGCTAGGAAACAGGGCCACTCCCGAGCTGAGGTGGCGGCGGCAGAGGCAGCAAAGTCTGACCAAAGATGGCCTCACCTCGGCCGCACCGAGAGTTCAGAGTCGGGCGGCCCCGCGGGGCAGCGGCCCGGAGAGCCCCATTTTCTTTTTTTGAATGTCCCAATCCGTTAATTATATTTTATTTTTGTTTCTTTTTTTCTGAATTTCCTTGTATTTTATCTCTTGTGTTTAAGCTTATCACTATTATTTCATTTTTCTATTAATTGTATTTGGTTATTATATGGTCTTCATTTTCAAGGAAGGTTTAGGTCACAGGAGGGTTACAATGAGGGCTGCAGAGGATCATTGGTTTGGGGTGTCTGGGATGGGGGATTCATGGGAGTAGGTTCATCTGAATATACATGAAAATTATATAAAATTATTCAAATGATAGAGGGATGGGGCATGGTCATGGTGGATAGACAGTCACTCAATAAATGAGGGAATACTGAATTCCCAGCCAAGAGAGCTCTGCCACATTCTCCAAGGGAGCAGCAACATTCCCCCAAGTGCAGGGGCAGTGTCTGGCAAAAGAGGAGGGCCCACTGTTGGGTTCTTGTTATTGATGACCAGCCTTATGAGTCTATGCTCTTGTAATTGAAACTTGGCCTACTGTTGTGGGGTGCCTAAGGGTTGCCACCTGAGAGCTTCCTTGTTGCTCAAATGTGGCCTCTCCCGAGGCCAAACTCAGCATATGAATGCATTACCTTGCCCCCAACATGGGAAATGACTCCCGGGGATGAGCCTCCCTGGCAATGAGGGACTAATACCAAATGCCAACTGGAAACATGACTGGAAAAAAAAACCTGGAATAAAAGGGGGGAAAGGTAAAGACAAATGAGTTCATGTGGCTAAGAGACTTCAAAGAGAGTCGGGAGGTCATCCCAGAGGTAACGCTTACGCACAACTCAGTAGGATCTCATAGAACACCAAAGTGGATATCACCCCACACAGAGGGGCTCCTGAGGACTCTAGAGACACCTAGGTCCTATATAAGGGGGGATAGCTCCAGAGATTGATGCCTTATCAGTGGGCTCTACTTTGGAATCTGTGCTCCTGAAAGTGACAGAGTCAGACTCGAATAAGTCCTCCCTGCACATGGTCTATCAGTCCCATCTACTCAAACCTACATGTGAGGCTGGAGTTTGTAGGTGTACTTCCAGAGACTGGAGCCTCTGGCCTGCCTATGTGCCAGCTGTGCCTGGAATCTCGGTGGAGCAGCAACTCCTTCTTTGCATCTCAATGGACTCACGTAAGTCACCTGGTGAGGAGACAATGATGATAGCAATGGCCATCCCAGGCAATGGAGAGAGCCTGCAGCTGCAGGCAGAATAACCCCATCCACCATATCCATGGGATATAAGCCCCCTCTCACTTGGAGGTGGAGTGGACATCACCATTCCAGTCCCCTCAGGATTGGGGGTAGAGCTATGGACTAGAGTGGACTCAATGTTATTCTGTTGTAGACATATTGAGATTCAAGCAATAGAAGAAATTATAACAGTGAGGTGAAGCCAGTGGCCACTAGATGCTTTCAGGGCAGGGAGGGGAATGGCAGTTGTAATACAGGGGTTTTTTCAGGACTTGGGGGTTGTCCTGAGTGACATTGTGGTGACAGTTATAGGCCATTTTAGAGCAGCATATACCATGCAGAACTGTGTGGGAGAGATTGTGGCCTATGATGTGAACTGTGGTCTATGCTCAGTGGCAAAGCCCCAGGATGTGTATATCCATTGCAGGTGATGTGTCACACTAATGAAAGAGGTTTATGTGAGATGTTATGGGAGGTATGGGAGGTGGAGATCATGGGAATCCCGGTATTTTTCGTGTAACATCTGTGTAATCTAAGCATCTTTTAAAATATATATGAAAATAAATTTTTAAGAAAGTAAATTATATTAAAAAAAAAAAGAAAACTATTAGAACTAGATAACAAATTCGGCAAAGTTACAGGCTACAAGATAAATATACAAAAATCAGCTGTGATTTTATACTCCAGCAATGAAAAGTCCATAAAGGATTTTTTTAAATTCCACAATAGCTCATAGAAGAAAAAAAAATAGGTAGGAATAAATTTACCCAAGAAGGTGAAGGATTTGTACCCTTAAATTATAAAACACTGCTCAAGGAAATTAAAGAGAACCCTGGTAAATGACAAGACATTGCTTTCTCTTTGATAAGAGCATTTAAAATTAAGATGTCACTACTACATAAAGCAATCGATGCAATACTTGTGAACATCCCTGCAGACTTTTTTGAAGAAATGAAAAAGCTGACCCTTACCTTCATTGCAACAAACCTCAGTAATCAAATAATTATTACAAAAGAAAAGCAAAGTTGGAGGTATAACACTTCCTGGTTTCAAAAATTGCTACAAAGCCACAGTAATTAAAACAGTGCAATGCTCACATAAAGATAGACATATAGACCAATAAAATAGAATTGAGTTCAGATATGTAGGGCACATATATATGCCCAACTGCTTTTTGACAAGGATGCCAAGTACATTAACTGAGGAAGAAGGTCTCTTTAACAAATGGTGCTGGGAAAACAGGATATCCACCTGTAAAAGACAAAAATACATAATGACCAATGGAACCAAATTGAAAGTTCAGAAATACACCCTCATCTCTATGGTCAATTGGTTTTTGACAAGGCTACCAAGTCCACCCAGCTGGGGCAGAGCAGTTTTTTCAACAAGTGGTGGTGTGAGAACTGTATAACCATATCCAAAAGATTGAGAGAGGACCACTATCTCACACCTTTTTTGAAAATAAACTCAAAATGGATCAAAGACCTAGATAAAAAAGGCAGGCTCATAAAACTCCTAGAAGAAAAAGGAGGAAAGAATTTTCAAGAACTCATTGTTGGGTGTGGTTTCTTAGATCTTACACCCTAAGGATAAACAATGAAAGAACAAATAGATAAATGGGACCTCCTCAAAATTCAATGTACTTCAAAGGGCTTTGCCAGGAAGGTGATCTCATATATAAAGAGATCCTAAAATTTAAAGATAATAAAACAAACCAATTTAAAAATGAGCAAAAGACTTCAATAGACATTTTCAAAAAGATGAAATACAGGAAGACTTCTGGGAAGATGGTGGGCTAGAAAGACATGAGACTCTCTTCTCTCCCAGAACAACAGCTAGAGGAGAAGCAAAAAGGGCCTGGAAAAAATCTAGGTTTTAGGACACCAGTGGAAGCCTGGAAAGCACCCAGAAGAGAGAGGGACAAAAGAAAGAATCACAATGGCAAAAAACTGTTAGTTAAAAGCTGCTACTGCTGCTACCTGCACCCTCCCACACAATAAAGATACTTTGGATTCTCAGTACTTGGGCCATAACTACAAAGGAGGCTCCAGGGACCCAACTACCCAGGAAATGGGAGAGAGAGGGACACAGCATAAGGCTGACTCAGCTATTGATGCACAAAATTTGTCTGCTGTGACCAGGAGCCCTTCCTGGCTGGATGGGGCCATGCCGCACTTTGCCTTAGGAGCCAATTCAAGACTAAAGAGATCCTGGACTAAAGATATCTGACCCTCTCAATTTCCCTCTATACTAACCAGGAGTGATTGTTGAAGATGTGGAGCGGAGTTGACTTTTACACTGGAAAAGGGAGGAGGCTGCCAGCAAAGGTTAGAGAAATGTCTCTGAGAAAGTTTGAATTACAAGTCTCTTAGCCTTCAGGCAGTAGCCCATATCACATTGATCCAGTCTGTTTTCCAACAAACACACACCAGAACCAGGAGTCAAAAACAACTCACAGCACAGCTCACCACAGACCATCAGGCTTTCTGAACTGGGATCCACAGAGACTCAATGGCAAAGCCTGTGTTCTAGCAGTTCCTGCAACAAGGCCTTGTGGCTTCCCCTCAACCTCCCATATCAGCAGAAGGGATGGAACCACAAAGACAATAATTTTCAAGACTGTATTCAAAGAAAGCTCTGTGCACATAAGGCATCTCCCACAGATAGGAGACCAGGAATATTTTTCCTGTAGGGGGCCCTAGCTTCTTCCTCCAGCAACAGCTGGGAAAAACAGGGAGCCAATGGGGATTTCTTCAAGGTCATATTCAGATATGTGTATGTCAAGTTTGCCAGAAGGAACTTCAATGAACTCAGAGCAAATATCTAAGGGAGATACTTAATCCTCAGAAGCCAAGGGTACCCTCACTAAACTTTTGAAGGAGAATGAAATTCATCAGCTCCATGGAATCCAAGTGATGATATGAGAGATCAGCAGGTGCTGAAAGCCAACAGCCATGAGTGGGTACTGAACAACCCATACATGGTGCTGTAACTTGTGTCATGCCAGGCTGGGGGATATTGTTCAGGGAATGGTGGAGATATGCAGATGTCAAATGAGGTTCTCAGTGAGCATCCACTGAGGATCCAGTACCTTCATATCCTGCAAACCATTATCACCAAATTCATAAAGTAGCTTCTACATTAGCAGTCTTCCACAAGACTTGAGAGAGTCAATATGATGGACCCCAGCAGGCCTGGAGAATGGCAGGGCAAGGGAGCAGGAACCCAGGGGAAACAGAGCAGTCCACTCCCTGGAGTTCCACCCAGGTAGTGTGCAGAGTGACCATCTAGCTGTGACAGCCTGTCTAGTCTCCCAGACAGCTCCAAGGAGTTTTTAAAGCTGAAGCTCTTTCCTTAGTTCAGTAAAAACAGTTTTAAAGGCCCTGAAGGTCCCAGGTATCCTTTTTAATTGCAACTCATGCACACCCTGGAATGTCACATGCACAGTAGCCTGTAACACTTGGTCAAGTCCCACTCACAGCCATGTGCACTGAGCACCTCACACATCTCCCACATCATCTCTTGGGGCTCCAAGGAGCTCATTATTTTCATCCTCCTTTTCAAGTTCCATGAGTGCAGCAGGGCCTCCTGGAGATCCTGAAAATCTCTGCTTGATATTTCCCCTCCTATTTGTCTTGCTTCCTCCTGGCAAACAGCAAGCATTCACTACTACTGCAAAAAATGTAATGAATTGCTTCATGGACACACGCTGACCCTGGATGTTTTAAAAAATTGGAGGCTGGCCTCACCCCACTAGGGAAAATTCTGCTGTTTGCTGATCACTTGGTGTTGCCCCATGTGGATGGAGTTTCTCTTGGAAACAGCTTGGAGGAATTGGTTCCATCAAGGTCTCCATCCCAATGCAGCCTACATATGTAAAGGGTGAGGCAAAGGGTCAACCTAGGAGCCTGTGCTTGGTTGGTGTCCCTCCCATTGACTCTACTTTAAGCCCAGACCTGAAGCCTTGTTGGGTGGCAGCAAGGCCATCAGGAATTTGCTGGTGCAGGTGGGACAGAACCTGGGATTAGATGGCTGAAGGAGACGTCCTGCAGGATCCTGACTCTGGTGCACTTTGACTTTCTCTGTCCCTCTGCATCAAGGCCTGGCTAAGGCTGTGATTCTTGAGAAGAGGAGTATTGCATGACTGACTGGTGCTGGTGGAGAGGTTGTGCCTGGAAGGGTCAGATGTGGGCTTCTCCCTCTCCTGTCCTAGCAATGTCTTTTGGCTCCTTCACTCAATGCTCAGCTGACAAGATTTTCTTTGAAACCATTTGCCAAGCACCTTCTCTACCTCTTTGAACAGACTTCACACTTTCATGTACCATTGCTTTCTTTTTTCCCAGACCAAAAAAAAAAAAATGCCTTCTTAATAGTTTCTGAATTTGATAAATGAATAAACTCATGTAATATGCCTTTTCATTCAAATGAAGAAAGAATAACAAAAGCAACTCAGAAGCATCACTTATTTTCTGCTAGGCTCTATTCTAAGCATTATGAAAACACTTAAATAGGTCTCTTCAACAGCTCAGTCAGGTAGTTACAGTATTTTTTTTTTCAGATGAAGAATCTAAGACAGACAGAGGTAAAAGAAGAGCTGGGATTAAAACCCAGCACTTCTGAATTCATAGTCCATTGATCTAATCACTACATTATGCTGCCTCTTTGAGATCAAAATTACCCATAAATTGGACTCTTGAGAAATAATAAAAATAATATTTTTTACCTCTAATCAGAACACGGTAGGTTTAAAGGTTCTGGTAGATAACGCTGTACAGAATTAGGCAGTATTCATCCTGGAGCAGCCCCTAGAGCATCTGACATGGAGACTATGTGACAAATGGAACAAGGATCTGCAGTAAGCAACAAAATACCTTAACAGGTACTTCTGAGCCCTGGAAAAACAAGACAACTGTAGCCAGAAGCATCTCTTGCCTCATAAAGTTAGAACCAAGGGCAGAGAATCTTGGAGATCCTTATGCACAATCTCCTATCAGGAGTTAATGACATTCCTGGAAGGTCAACTAAACATCCCTCAAAATTGATTAGAAAGAACAAGGTGTCCACAGAATAAAGAGCTCCAAGAATAAGCTCCTGCTATGGGGCAGTAGGTGATCATTCAGAGCTATCTAGAGCACTTATTTGGAAGACTGTGAGAGATCAGAAGCACATCCTGCAACATCCTTGAAATAATGGAAGGTGGAGACTGCCCATCTGCAGAAAGTAGAGCACTCCACACCACAGAGGCCACTAACCATCTTCCACTGGAAGCACAAGCCGCCTTGGGAGCTGTACTGCACCTGGAATTGAAACTTCCTATTCCAAAAAAAGGGGGAGAAAGAGATGGCTGGGCACCAACTTCAGTTACTGATTACTAAATTCATCAGGCTAAAGTATAATCCTAAGAACAGCTAAAGTTTGAACCTGTTCAAGTCAGAAAGAGCCTGGAAGATTGCATCTTGACTTTGCACTTGAAATGAGGGGAAGCAGGGCTGACTGACAATCACAGGGCTGGTAGGGACCTGCTTTTTTCCATCTAGATCAGATTGCTGTTCTAGCCTAAGCTCCAGGCCCACATCAGGCAGGGAGGAAGCTAATGGGAGCTGCACCAGACTCTCTGGGAAATTACAGACCATGCTGTAGAGGCCAGCGATCATCCTACTTTGGCAGTGCAATCTACCCCAGGAGCTATTCTGTGACAGGAATTGGAAGCTCCATTTCCCCCTAAAAGGGGAGGAAGAGATAGTTGGCCACCAATTTCAGCTACTGATTAGTAAACTCATCTAGCTAAAGTATCACCCTAAGAACAGCTAAAGTTTGAGACTTTCCAAGTGAGAAGGAGGCCAGTAGCAGCCATTTTGACTCTACCCCCAGCATGAGGGGAAGCTGGGCTGACTGAAAATCACAGTGATGGTAGAGACCAGTTTCTTTCACACAGATTGGCCTGCAGCCGTAGCCTGGGCTTCAGCCCCACCTCTAGCAGGGAAGAAGCTGATGGTCCCTGTACCAGCCTATCCAGGTAACTGCAGGTACATTTGACTGACACAGACTGAATAATCAGAATACTACCAGGGCAACTGCAATCATCTTGGACCTGCACTGCATAGATTGTTGCCCACACCTGCAGCTCCATCCCTGCCTCTGGCAGGGGAGAAAAGGGCATGAAGCTTCATCAGTCTCTCTGGGCAACCACAGTCTTGGTCTGCATGAGTTGGATTACCCCACACAGCTGTGGCTCTGACTCTACCCCTGGGAAAGGAGAAAGAGGGGAGAAGCTTCATTTGTCCTTGGGGCCATGAGGGTAGCTTGAGCCTCCACAGCTTATAGCACCAGCTACATCCTTGGCTCCTACCACTCAACCAGCAAGGGAGAAAGGGCAGGAAGCTCTAAACTAAAGAGAAAAACTGGACCCAGAATAAATGCTCTAGTAAGCCAGATGCCAAGACAGCAACAAAAAATTACCATCCACACCAAGAAAAGGGAGATATGGCCCAGTCAAAGGAACAAGATAAGCCTCCAGATGACATAAAGGGGTTGAGACAACTAATTATAAATGTTCAAACAAATCTCCTTAATAAATTAATGAGATGGCTAAAGAAATTGAGGATATTAAGAAGACATTGATGGGCACAAAGAAGAATTTGAAAGCATACATAGAAAAATAGCAGATCTTATGGGAATGAAAGTTGCAATAAATGAAATTAAAAATACACTGGAATCATATAATAGCAGATTTGAGGAGCCAGAAGAAAGGATTGGTGAGCTTGAAGAAATAGCCTCTGAAAGTGAACATACAAAAAAACAGATGAGGAAAAAATTGGAAAAACTTGAACAAAGTCTCAGGGAACTAAAGGACAGTAAGAGACATTCAAACATATGTGTCATGGATGTCCCAGAAGGAGAAGAGAAGGGAAAGGGGGCAGAAGGAGTATTTGAAGAAATAATGATAGAAAATTTCCCAACCCTATTGAAGGACATTCATATCCATTTCCAAGAAGCACGACATACTCCCATCTGAAAAACTCTGAATAGACCAACTCGGAGACACATACTAATCAGAATGTTAAATGCCAAAAACAAAGAGAAAATTCTGAGAGCAGCAAGAGAAAAGCAATGCATAACATATAAGGGATATCCAATAAGATTAAGTGCCAGTCTCACATCAGAAACCATGGAGGCAAGAAGACAGTGGTATGATATATTTAAGATACTGCAAGAGAAAAACTTCCAGCCAAGAATCTTATATCCAGCAAGATTAGCTTTCAAAAATGAGGGTGAGTTTAGAATATTCACAGATAAACAGAATCTGAGAGAGTTTGTAATAACCAAGAGACCTGCTTTGCAGGAAATATTAATGGGTGTGCTACTGCCTGAAAAGAAAAGACAGGAGAAAGAGGCCTGGAAGAGGGTCTAGAAATGAAGATTATATCAATAAAAGTAAACAAAGGTGTCAGAAGAGTGGTGAAAATAAAATATGTCAGATAAAACCCAAATATTCAGGAATAACATTTACCAATGATGTAAAGCACTTATATTCATAAAACTACAATTCATCGTTTAAAAATTAAAAAAAAAGACCTAAATAATTGGAAGAACATTCCATGCTCATGGCTTGAAAGACTAAATATCATTAAGATGTCAATTCTACTAAAATTGACATACAGATTCAATGCAATTCAGATAAAAATTCCACCAGCATTTTTTAATTAAATGGAAAACATGATCGTCAAATTTATTTGGAAGGGTAAGGGGTCCTGAATAGCCAGAAACATCTAAAAAAGGAAAAGCCAAGTCGGAAGACTCTCATTTCTGGACCTTAACTCATATTACATAGCTACAGTGGTAAAAACAGCATGGTACTGGCATAAAGAGAGACACACAGACCAATGGAACCAAATTGATGGTTAAAAAACAGACCCTCACATCTGTGGTCAAGTGATTTTTGACTAGCCTGTCAAACCCACCCAGCTTGGGCAGAACAGCCCATTCAACAAATGGTGCTGAGAAAATTGGATATCCATAGCAAAAGATGGAAAGAGGACCCCAACATCACATCCTAAACAAAAATTAACTCAAAATGAATAAAAACCTAAATATAAAAGCAAGAACCATAAAACTTCTAGAAGAAAATATAGGAAAATATCTTCAAGACCTGGTGGTAGGTTGTGGATTTTTAAGGGAGATAATAGGAGGACTGAGATGGACTATTGATATTTAATGGATGCAGAAGTTTTACTTAACTTTACTGTAAATGTATGGAATGTACAGAGTTGATGGTAACACATTATAGTGAGTAACAGCTGGTTTATAAATTGTATTCTAGGGATGTAAATGCCAGTTGACACAAAACTAGAGAATAATCTATGGACTGAATAGCACAGTAAACCCAGAGATAGATGAGAATAATGGTTGATGGTACAGATGCAAGAGTGTCCTTTGTGAGCTAGAGCAGATGTACATCAGTATTACATGGTGGTGGAAATGTGTAGAAGCATGGGAAAAATACAAGTGGAGTGACCTATGGAGTATGGTTAACAGTAAAAATGTAACATTCTTGCATCTATGTCAATGAGGTACTGTGTTGACAATGGGGGAGTATGGAAAATGTGTGCCAAATGTATGCTGTGAAATTGGTAATAATCTGATGATAGTATCTCATAATCTGTAACAAATGTTCCACTATGGTGTAGTGTGTTGATAGAGGGATGTTGTTTGGGAATTCTGCACATGTGCATGATTGTTTTGTAAGTTTATATATTCTGTCATAAAAATATATTTTAAAAAAATAATAGGGTGGGTTTGGGGAAAATACACCAAATATAAGATAAGGATTATAATTAGTAGTAAGATTTTGACAATATACTTTCATAATTTGTAACAAATGTCTCATGACAATGCAAGGTGTTGGTGGAGGGTTGATGTATGGGACCCCTGTATGATGTTACGAATGTTTGCTTCATAAGTTCACAACTTTTAGTACACAGTTATTGTTTAAGTATGTTCATGTATAAATGATATAAAAATAATAATAGGTTGGGTTGGGGGAAAATACTTTGGTTAGTAGTAATATTTTTAGGTTTCTCTTTAATCATTAGTTTAAAATATTTCACAACAATGCAAGGTATTGGTGGTAGGGTGAGGTATGAGAGCCCTGTATGATGTTATGTATGTTTGTTTTGTAAGTTCACAGCTACTACTATACACTTATTTTTTATGTATGTTTGTATATGAGTTCTATATTTCAATAAATTAAAATAATTGATGAGAAAAAGCTTAGGCTGGGGGCAGCCTGACTCCCTACATCTAATGTTACCACCCCTGTCCTTTCTGAAACTAGAGATGACAAGGACAAGTGCTGAGTGACATTCCCAGAGGCAATAGTCAAGACAAGAAATCAAGTCCCTCCACAACATCTGGTAGTGTTGGGCCCTGAAAATATAGTTGCAACTTGAGTGAAAGTGACAAAGTGATTCCTATTTGAGATTAGACTGGAGCAAGGACTATAGAGGTAGTGACCATGTCTGCTGCTTTGTCCCTGTTGCTCAAGCATCCAGACAACACACTCTTTCAGTTTTAAAAGTGGCACATTTTGTCTGATAAATCCAACTGTCAGATTTCTGACTCCATTCAAGATGGAGCAGCCACATCCCTCACTAGTCTTTTCTCTTAGAACAACAAGAAATATTGGCATAATAAAATGAACATAGAAAGATTCTGAAGGGTGAAAAGACAAAAGCAAGTTAGTGTAACTGATGAGGCAGCTAAATTTCCACTGCATTTGTAGGAACAAGCCAGAGTGAGGTGGTATGAATTGGTGCTTTGCTTCTGTAGGTTGGTGTGAACCAGGTGCATCAGGGAGGTGCAGCTCCACCCTCACTCAGCAACAGTGGTGTGGAATGACCCAGAGCAAGGTGGTGTTCCTCCCCACTTCATGCAGTCTCACCTTCCCCCACCCCCAACCTCAACCTCATCACCTACTCACCACCCAATTGCTCTCCAGCCCCACTAGTGCCCTGGCTATTCCTTGAACACACCAGGAACTCACTCCCACACCAAAATTTTTGATGAGATGCTCTTCCCCAGATATCTGCATGTCTCAGTTATTCTTCCTTCAAGTATTGCACAAGTGAAACCTCTTAGTGATGCCTCCCATGACAGCCTTTAAAAATATACTCTCCTCAAACACTCCCCCACCCACTACCTTAACTCTAACTTGATTTCCGTAACACTCCCACCTTCTCATGTACTAAATAATCTACTTATACATGATGTATATCCCATCCCCACCTAGAATATAAGCTACTGCAGGGCTGGGATTATTTCCTGCTTTGTCATTGCTCTATTGACAGCAATACGAATTATGCCTGTCACAAAACAGGTCATCCACAAATACTTGTTGAATAAATGAATGACTGAACATTTTTGGCAACATTCCTGTAATGACTAGGAGAACGCTGTCATATAGTGTTAACCCAGGCAGCTCAAAGACAATACACCAAGTTGCAGTTAAAAATTATGTTAAAATGGGATTTTTTTAAGGATTAATTTTTTAAAGATTAATTCTATTTATTTATACCCCTCATTGTTAGTGTTTGCTGTCTGCTGTCTGTGTCCATTTGATGTGTGCTTTCTGTGTCTGCTTGTCTTCTCTTTAGGAGGTACCAGAACTGAATCTGGGACTTCCCATGTGGAAGAGAAGTGCTCAATCACCTGAGCCACCTCAGGTTCCTGGTTTGCTGTGCCTTTCATTGTCTTTCCTCTTTTTGTCTCATTGTTGTGTCATCTTGTTTCTTCAGCTTGCCATGCCTGCCCACCACACCAGCTCACCTTCTCCAGAAGGCACTGGGAAACAATTCTGGGGCTTCCCATGTCATAGACAGAAGCCCAATCACCTGAGCCACATCCTTTTCCCAAAATAGATTTATATATATATAAATGCCAAATGTATGCTATATATATATATA
>JAQZBX010091900.1:0-12335 GCA_029593785.1 Cabassous unicinctus
TTTAAATTGAAATTTACAATTCTAAACAGATAATGACTCTTTTCCTCCCTAATGGCCCTCTGCTTTTAGGAAGATAAGCTAACCTCACTCCTCTGCTTTTGTAACCTTGCCTGCCCACTTGCTTAGGAATTTGCCTACTTAATGTTCCCATATTCTTATGAAAATTGAGAAACATGACTCAGAATTTGGAGACTGAATTCTCCTCTGGGCCTGCATGTAATAAAACTTCGTTCATCCGTACCCCAAGAGTGCCGCTTGGGTTTCATTCCATTGGCTGCAAAAAGGGGAGGGGCCTTCTGGGGGGAAGTGCAGGTGGGGAAGACCCCACCTGCATCTACTGTGATCTTACCCTGATCTCCATGTGTGTGAGAGCATGCACGTGTGTGTGCATGTGCACATGTGTGGGCATGTATGTGCAGTGCATGTGTGTGCATGCATGTGTTAATATGTGTGTGCATCTGTACATGTGCTCATATATGTAAGCATTTCATGTGAATGTGTATGTGTATGTGTGGGTACATGTTCACATGTGTGGGTGTTCATGAGTTGAAAGCATGCATATGACTGTGCATACATGGGGGCATGCGTATGCATCTGTGCACATGTGCATGTGTTCATGTGTTTGAGCATGCACATGTACATGTGAGTG
This sequence comes from Cabassous unicinctus, assembly GCA_029593785.1. Taxonomy (NCBI): domain Eukaryota; kingdom Metazoa; phylum Chordata; class Mammalia; order Cingulata; family Chlamyphoridae; genus Cabassous; species Cabassous unicinctus. Next base: position 650 of record JAQZBX010091900.1, read on the forward strand.
TGCACGTGTGGAGGCTTGTGTGTTCATTCACCTGTGCATGTGCTCATGAATGTAAGCACATGTGTGCATGTGTGGCCATCTGTACACGTGTCTGTGTGCTCATAGGTGTGTGGGCATGTGTGGGCATGCATCTCCACACACGTTCGTGGGTGTGCATGTGCTTGTAATTGTGCATCCATGGGTGGGCATGTGTGCATCTGTGCATGCATGTCCATGGGTTTGTGTGCACACATGTGAGCATGCACAAGTGTGTGCACATGCGGGAGGCACTTGTGTCTGTGCCTGGGTTTGCATGTTTGTGAGTACGCACACACGGGTGTGAGCATATGTGGTTATGCATGTGTGCCTGTGTGCACGTCCCTGCGTGTGTGCGTGTGTGAGTGTGAGTGTGCCTGTGTGTGCAAACAGGTGGGCGTGCGTCTGCCCTGAACGCTGCACCCCCTCCACTGTCTCAGAGTGGGGAAGTGGAAAAGGGCGGAAGAGAGTGAAACAGGTATGTCGTTCCTTGATTAGTGAATTGGGATCCAAATTTTTTAAACAAATTACATAAATAGAAAGTCCCTATAATTAAAAAGACTAACACAAGGCACTTTTCAAAGCTTCTTTAATAAAAAGTGTATTTGGGGTTTGACCATATTGGCTGTCCTCGCTGGCCAAAACCTGGTGCCTGGGGCCGCTCCGGGACCCTTGCCCTCTCCCCCTTCCCCAGGGACTCGCCGCCCACCATCAGGGGGAGGTTGTGCTTCCAGCGCACCTCCCTTGACATTCTGGCAGCCCTGGAGCACGCTGGCACGGTCCTAAGCGGCTCTCCTTGGCCCAGGGCTGGGCGGCCGGCAGCTTTGTCTGTCAGCCACTGAGCAAGAGGCTGCTGAGGGTATTGCCTATGCCTGGGTGGGGCGGGCATTGGGGCGGACGCCAGTGAGGCCTGGCTCAGAAGGCACGACTTCTCCAGGACATCCCCCGGGGCAGACTAGACAGGAACACCCCAACAGGCACCCAGGCTCCTCATGTGTGGGAGGGGTCTTTAGCCCCCTGGGCTCCTGCGGAGGTCCTGCAAGAACCATGGTCAACACTGGTGACAGCACCCACCCCTTCCCCTTCCCGAATTTGTTGTGTACAATTGTTCATAGATTTGCTTATAGTCCTTTTTATTTCTGTAAGATCAGTTGTGACATCAACATTTTCATTTCTGATTTTAGTTGTCTTTTTTCCTTTGTGAGTCTAGATAGTCTTGCTAATTTTATTGTTTTTAAAAAATAACCAATTTTTTGTTTTGTTTATTCTCAATTATTTTTCTACCATATTTTATTGATCTCTTCTCTAATCTTCCTTCCTTCTGATAACTTTGGGTATACTTTGCTCTTCTTTTTCTAGTTCAATATGGCAAGCGAGGTTGTTAATTTGATACCTTTCTTCCTTTTTACTCTAGGCATTCATAGCTATAAATATTCATCCGAGTATTGCCTTTGCTGTATCCCTTAAGTTATGGTATGTTGTGTCTTGGTTTTCATTCATGTCTAAGTATTTCCTGATTTCCCTTGTAAAGAAGAAATTACTACATGTTATTTACCCATTCATATGTTGTTGGACATTTGTATTGCTTTTGGCATTTGTGAATAATGCTGGTATGAACATCGGTGTGCAAATATCTCTTGAAGTCCTTGGTTTCAAAACTTTTGCGTTTAAACCTAGAAGTGGTGTTGCTGGATCAAATGGTAATTGTTGTTTTGAAAAGCCTTTGTAAAAGAAAATATCAGCTCCCTACTTCCATTTTATTTTCTGTAAAGTGCTGGAGAGCACCATGGACATATCCAAAAGTTATGTTGCTAATAGGATTAATTTGATAAGAACTTCCTAATATTTGTGAGGTTCCTTTAGCAAATCCTAATTAAAAATTAGTATGTCATTTTATTCATTATTTCTTTTTGTCACTTAGATGTTTTAGACTCAAATGAGATTTAAGGCTTGAGTACTTTGTGCAGCTTTGTAAGGCAAAATTAAATGAAAAGTCCCTAGCTAGAAAGAGGGATTTCTTTAAATCCTGTCTTTAATTGAACTTACACAAAAAACCTGTCCCAAATCAATGACAAAATGCTGAATCCAGATTTTTTCATATGTACTGTAAATAAAAGTATGTTACATGACATATGCCATTTTATATCCATCATATCCTTATTATTATAATATTTGGTCCTTTAATAATGAGTTTTGTTCACACTGTAATAAAATTTAAAGAAATTTAGAGTTGATTTATATTCATAGCCCTTGCAGTCCAGGCATGCAATAGTTTGTTTTCATTTTTATCTCTTTAGATTGTCTGAGCAACTGAATTCATTTATCCAGAAAATTTTCACACATTGAAATCAGTTAGATCAATTTGAGAAATAAACAATATTATTTTAATACTTGTCCTTTTGTGTTATGATAAATATGTAGGCTTTGCTAATATAAGTAAAATTCCACTTAATACTTCCTAAATTAAAGAAAAGTAGCTAGCTCTTGATTGGACATCACATTCAACCCTGAAACATTGTTAAACACTTGACTTAAATGATTTATAGATTCAATACAGTCCCAATAAAAATTCCAACAACTTTCTTTGCAGAAATGGAAAAGCTAATCAACAAATTTGTATGGAAAAGTAAGGTTCCTCAATAGGAAAAACATCTTGAAAAAGAAAAATGAAGTTGCTTGACTTGCACTTCCCAATCTTAAAAATTATCACACAGCCATAGTAATCAAAACAGCATGGGACTGGCATAAGGAGAGACATACTGACCACTGAAAATGAAGTGAGAGTTCAGATGTCAACTCTCAAATATTTGTGGCCAACTGATGGTTCACTCACTGGGGATATAATAGTTTCCCAAAAAAATGGTCCTGAGAAAACTTGATGTCCATGTACAAATGTACGAAGGTGGTTCCTGCTTCTCACCGTATACAGCAACCAAATAAAAATGGAACAAACACCTAAATAGAAGAACCGGAATTATATAGCTCTTAGAAGAAAACACAGGGAAACAACTTCAGGATCTTGTGTTAGGCAATAGTTTATTCACCTTTATATTCAAAGCACAAGCAAAAATTAAATAAATTTTAAAAAAAGATAAATGGGACCTTCTCAACTTAAAAACTTTTGCTCCTCAAAAGATTTTACCGTGAAAGTAAAAGAGAACCTACACAATGGGAGAAAATATTTGGAAACCACCTACTGAGTAGGGGTTTAACATCCAGAATATATAAAGAAATTTCACAATTCAACAGTAAAAAGACACACAAGCCCAGGAAAAAATGGGCAAATTCTTGAACAGACGTTTTTCCAAGGAAGATCCACAAATGTCCAGAGAGCCCATGAAAAGATGCTCAGCAATCTTAGTCACTAAGGAAATACGAATCAAAATACAATGTTTAGTCTTCTAACCCTGAACACTAATGTCCATCCATTTATTTAGGTTTCTCTTGATTTTTGTAGCAATGTTTTATGATTTTCTGTGGACAGGTCTTTTACATTCTTGGTTCCATTTGTTCCTAGATATTAGATTCATTTAGTTACTATTGTGAATGGAATTTTTCTTGTTTCTTCTTCTGATTATGAATTACTAGTATATAGAAACACTACTGAATTTTGAGTGTTGATCTTCTACCCTGCCACTTAGCTGAATTCATTTATTAGTTCCAGTAGCTTTTTTTGTGGATTTTTCATGATTTCTATATATTGGATTTGGTCATCTTCAAATAGGGAAAGTGTTATTTTTTTCCTTTCCAATTTTGATGCCTTTTATTTGTTTTTCTTGGCTAATTTCTCTGGCTAAACTTCCAAGACAGTGTTGAATAACAGTGGTGTCAGTGTGCATCGTCTTGTTCTTGATCTTAGTGGGAAAGTTTTATTCTTTCACCATAGAGTACGTTGTTAGCTTTGAGTTTTGTATGGATGTCTTTTAACATGTTGAGGAGGTCTCCTTCTATTCCTTGTTAACTATGGGTTTTTAACAAGAAGGGGTGCTGGATTTTGTCAAATGCCTTTTCTGCATCAATTGAGATGATCATGTTTTTTCCCTTTGTTGTTTTAAGGTGGTATATTATGTTCATTGATTACTTTATGTTAAACCACCATTACATACTTGTGATAAATTGAATTTGATAATAAAGTGTAATTATTTTTATGTGCTTTTGGATTCAGTTTGCTAGTATTTTGAGGATTTTTCAGTTATATTCCTAAGGTGTATTAATTTGTAGTTTTATTTTGGTATCTTTATCTGGTATTGGTATGAGGAATATAACTGTATGCACAGTGAAGCATGACTTATGTAATATTAATATCTAGTATATAAAGAATAACCATGTGGAATATGAATGTATGCTTTGGCCTGTTAGAATGAGTTAGAGAGTGTTCCTTCTTATTCAATTTTTTGGAAGAGTTTGAGCAGGATAGAGGTTTTCTTGTTTATTTTTTCAATCCATTTATTTTGATGGACATTTGGGTTATTTCTACTTTTTTGCTATCCTGAAAAGTGCTGCTATGAACATTTGTGTACACACATCATCTCTATTTTTTAAATGTTCACTTTTTAAAAATTTGAGAGGTGAGGAATTAAAAAAGCAATTATGCATACCATATAGGGTTCCCATAAATCACCCCACAAACAACACATTTGTGACACATTTGTTACAAATGTTGAAAGAATATTGTAATAATATTACTGTTATCCATAGTCCATAGCATATATTTGGAATATTTTCCCAAAAACCATCCAATTATTACCATCATATATTAGTATTGTATATTAGAGTTCATAAGAGAATGATTTCATATTTGAACCATTAACCATAGTCCATTATTCACTGTGGTATATGGTCCCATCCATTGTATTCCATTGTATAGTCTGTGTAAGTGTACACTCAGTGGCTCTCAGTTTAATCACAGAGATGTGCTGTTTTCATGCAAGTCCATTACAGAATTTTTAAAATATAATTTTTTATTTTTAATTTTTAAACATATTTAGAATACATAAATGTTACATAAAAAATATTAGAGATTCCCATATTCCCTACCTCTCCCACATTTTCCCACATTAACAACATCCTTCATTAGTGTGGTATACTTGTTACAATTGATGAACACATTTTGGAACATTGCCACTAAGCGTGGATTATAGTTTACATTGTAAGTTACACTCTCTTCTGCAGAAATTTGTAAGTTATGACAAGATATATAATGCTCTGTCTCTATCATTGCAGTGTCATTCAGGACAATTCCAAAGTCCTGAAAAAGACCCATATTACACCTTTTTTTCCCCACTCTATGCCCTCAGAACCTCCACTGGCCATTGCCTCCACATCAATAATAAAAGCTCTTCCATTTCTAGAATCACAATAAGTCTATAGTAGAATACCAGTAAGTCTTCTCTAGTCCATCATTCATTCCCCAATCCTGAGGTTTCTGGAATGGTGATGCCCACTCTACCTCTAATTGAGAGGGGGCTTAGATTCCATGGGGTAGATGGTTGGCATTACCTTGATTGCAGATGCAAATTCTCTTGGTTCCTTAGTATGGTAGTTGTCCATCATCATCTCCTTGTGAGTTATCTTGGGTGAGGCCAATGCACTGGAGAGTAGGTGTTGCCACTCTGTTGACATTCAGGGCCTAGATGTCACATGGACAGCCCACAGATTTAAGTCTCTTGGACATACACCTATCAACTCTGGTACTAACTATAGCTTCAAATAGCAGGGGCAGAACAGCCATGCATAGGGAAACCACAACTGAGTCCAATTCTGTCACACTGAGGAGCATAAATTCCCAAGTAGGGCCCACAGGCAGGGCACCAAACTCCTGAGATGGTGTCTGGATATCTCCAGAGCCCTCAGGAGACCAGCTATTTGAGGCAATATTTACATTGGTAGTCAATGAGATCCTGCTGAGACATGTGTAAGCGTAACCCCTGGAATGATCTCCAGACTCATTTTGAAGTCTCTTCGTCATTTAAACTTATTTGTCTTTACCCTTTCCCCCTTCTGTTCAAGGTCTTTTTCCAGTTGCATTGCTTGGTAGTAATCTCTCAGTGCCAGGGAGGCTCATCCCCAGGAGTCATGTCCCACACTGAGGAGAAGGTAATGTATTTATATGCTGAGTTTGGCTTAAAGAGAGGCCACATTTGAGAAACAAGGAGACTCTCAGAAGGCAACTCTTAGGCATGCTATAATACTAGGATAAGTTTCAATTTCAAAAGTAATGTTTCCTAAGTACAGTCATCAATATCAAGGGCTCATAAATGGTCCATCCTCCTTCACTAGTCACTGCCCCTGTACTCAGGATTCTTGCTATCCCATTAGAGAATGTGGCAGAGCTCCCCAGGATGGGAATTCGATAATCTTTTGATTATTGTTTGACTCCACCCACCGTGACAATGCCCCATGAATAGTTGAACACATTTATATGCCTTATAGGTGTGTCCCAGGTGAACCTCCTCCCATGCATCCCCCATCACTGCACCAATGATCCTCCCCTGCCACAGCTGTAACCTTTCTGTGATCTAAAGCTTCTTCAAAAATGAAGCCAACATAATAACCAAATATAATTAACAAGGAAATGAAATAATAATGTCAGCTTTAAAAATAACAGATAAAGTACCAATTTTCAAGCAATATTGGAATAATAAAAATATAATAAAATATAAAATTAAAAAGTTTTTTGATATTATGTCTTTCATCACTGTAACATCTGTTGTCTTGTATGTGCAGTGACATTTTCTACTGTTTATTTCCCCAATGTCTTATTTTTCCATTTTGTCTTCAAAGAAGCTTTAGGTTACAGAAAAGTGACGTACAGGATATAGTGGATTCCCATATACCCAACATCCTCCTAATTTTTCCCTTTCCCCTATTAATAACATTTTATATGTGGATGGTACATTTGTTACAATTGATGTACAAATATTGAAACATTGCTACTAACCATGGTTGATTTACATTACATTTTTAAAAATTTGATGAAAATTTAACATGGCCTGTATCCATCATTGCAAGATCTTGTGGAAAAGTTCCATCCCCCCAAAATGTTCCATGTTCCATCTATTCTATTCATTCTTCCCCCTCCCCTTGGGACCCAAGGCAACCACCAAGCTTCACTCCTTGAAGAACAAGCTTCTAAGTTACTTGCAACAACATTGAGGTCTTGACATCCTGGCCTGTCCTCCCATATTAGGCACTGCTTATGCTCCTGGGAGTCTCCTGCCCCTTTATTTGAGAACATAGCAGCACTCTCCAGGATGGGAGCCCAACACCTTCCTGCTCATTATGTGGGTCTCCACATACTAATATAACACACTATGACAAGAAGAGCACTCACACACTCCCTAGAAGCCTGCTCCAGGCGTGCCCTGTCCCTCATGCCCCACATCCAACACTGTAAATTAGTAACCCTCCCCTGCCATATTTGCCAAAAGAAAATTCCCAACATTTTAGTTTTAACCACATACCTGCAAATCCTCAGAGTTCAACTACTCCCTCTCCCAACACTTCCTCTAGTTCCATGGACAGTACAACCCACCCGCCCCACCCTAACCCCCCTCCCAAACCAGCATCATCCAACCCAATAGCATCACTGCACCACTTTCACTCCCATCCACTGCACAAGTACACCCTTCTACCTTATCATAGATGTTGCCCATGTAGGCATTGACTCAAAACCTTCTTCCTTTCTTTCTCCTGGAAACCTGTCTTCTATAGTCTAGCTCTGTGTGATTGCTCAATTTGCTTAATTCATATCAGTGAGGTCATGTAATATTTGTCCTTCAGTGCCTGGCTTGCTTCACTCAACATAAGGTCTTCAAGATTCATGCATGTTATCCTATGTGTTAATACTGCATTCCTTCTTGCTGCTGTGTAATATTCCATTGTATGTATATATGACAATTTGTTTATTCATATGTTGATGAACATTTGGGTTGTTGCCAACTTTTGGCAATAGTGAATAATGCCCCTATGAACATTAGTGTGCATATATCTGTTCATATCCCTGCTTTCAATTCCTCTGGGTATATACCCAGCAGTGGGATTGCTGGATCATATGGCTGTTCTATAGTTAGCTGCATGAGGAACCACCAAACTGTCCTCCACAATGGCTGCACCATTCTACATTCCCACGAGCAGCCGAGAAGGGTTCCAGTTCCTCCACATCCTCTCCAACACTTGTAGTCTGCTGTTTATTTAATAGCTTCCAGTCTAATAGGTGTAAGATGATATCTCATTGTGATTTTGATTTGTGTTTCCCTAATAGATAGTGACATTGAGCATCTCTTCATGTGCTTTTTAGTCATTTGCATTTCTTCTTTGAAGAAGTATCTATTCAAATCACTTGCCAATTTTTTAAGTGGGTTACTTGTATTTTTATATTTGAGGTGTAGGATTTCTTTATATATGCTGGATAGTAGGTCCCTATCACATATATGATTACCAAATATTTTCTCCCATTGAGTAGGCTGCCTTTTCACTTTCTTGAAAAACCCCTTTGAGGTAGAAATTTTTTAATTCTGAGGAGGTCACATTCATCTGTTTTTACTTTTGTTGCTCGTGCTTTTGGTATAAAGTTCATGAAACCATTTCCTAATCAAGATCCTGTAGATGCTTTCCTACAATAACTTCCAAGATCTTTATGGTCTTGGCTCTTATATTTAGATATTTGATCCATTTTGAGTTAATTTTTGTCTAGAGTATGAGATGGTGTTCCTCTCTCATTTTTTGGATATGTATATCCAGTTCTCCAAGCACCATTTTTTGGAGAGGCCATTCTCTCCCAGTTGAGTGTACTTGCTGGGTTTTTCAAATATCAGTTGACTGTATATGTGAGGATCAATATCAGAATTTTTAAATCGGTTCAATTGGTCAGTATGTATATTTTTGTGCCAATACCATGCAGTTTTGACCACTGTAACTTTGTATTGTTTTAAAATCATGTAGTATGATTCCTTCAATTTCATTTTTCTTTTTCAATATGTTTTTGGCTGTTTGGCGCCCCTTGCCCTTCCAAATAAATTTCATAGTTAGCTTTTCCAATTCAGTAAAAAGTGCCGTGGTAACTTTTATTAGGATTGCATTAAGTCTGTAAATCAGTTTGGATAGGAAAGACATCCTAATGATGTTTAGCCTTCCTTTCATTGAACAAGGAATGTTCTTCCATTTACTTAGTTCTTCTCTGATTTCCTTTGAGAATGTTGTGTAGTTTTCTGTGTAAAAGTCATTTACATCTTTAGTTAAAGTATTCCTAAGTATTTAATTCTTTTAGATGCTACTTTAAGTGGGATTTTTTCTTGATTTATTCTTCAGTTTTCTCATTATTGGTGTATAGAAATACTACTGATTTTTGCACATTTATCTAATAACCTGCAACTTTACTGAACTCATTTATAAGCTCTAGAAACTTTGTGGTAGATTTCTCAGGGCTTTCGAGGTATAGGATCATGTCATCTGCAAATAGTGAATTTTTCACTTCTTCCTTTCCAATTTGGATGCCGTTTATATCTTTTACTTGCCAAATTGCTCAAGCAAGACCTTCTAACACAATGCTAAATAGAAGTAGGGAAAGTGGGCATCCTTGTCTTGTTTCTGATCTTAGAGGAAAATTTTTAGGATTTCACTTTTGAATATGATGTTAGCTGTGGGTTTTTCATATATACCCTTTATCATGTTGAGGATGTTTTGTTCTATTCCTACCTTTTAATGTGTTTTTGTCAGGAAAGATCGCTTTATTTTGTTGAATGCTTTTTCTGCATCTATAGAGATGATCATGTGACTACTCTCTTTCAATCTGTTTATGTGGTGTATTACATTGATTGATTTTCTTATGTTGAAACATCCTTGCATACCAGGGATGAAACCCATTAGGTCATGGTTTATAATTCATTGTATGTATCATTGAATATGTTTAACCATTATTTTGTTGAGGATTTTAGCATCTAGATTCATTATAGAGATTCATCTATAGTTTTCCTTTCTTGTGGCATCTTTGGCTTTGTTATGAGTGTGATGCTGACATCACACTCTTCTATTTTTTTGAAGAGTTTGAGCAGGATTGGTCTTAGTTCTTTTTAGAATGTTTGGTAGAATTCACCTATGAAGCTGTCTGGTCCTGGTCTCGTCTTAGTTGGGAGGTTTTTGATGAATAATTCTATTTTGTTACTTTTGATTGCTCTGTTGAGTTCATCCATTTCTTTTGTCAAGGTAGGCTGCTTGTGTGTTTCTAGGAATTTTTCCATTTCCTCCAAATTATTCATCCTGTTGGCATACAATTTTTCAAAATATCCTCTTATGGTACTCTTTATTACAGTGTGGTCAGTGGTGATATCCCCTTCCTAGTTTCTTATTTTATGTATTTGCATCTTCTTTCTTTTTTTTCTTCGTTAGCGTAGCTAAGGGTTTGTCAATTTTATTAATCTTCTCGAAGAACCAGCTTTTGGTTTTGTTTATTTTTTCTAGTGCTTTCTTATTTTCAATTTCATTTGGCCCTACTCGAATCTTTATTATTTCATTCCGTTTACTTGTTTTGGGCTTAATTTGTCACTCTTTTTCTAATTCCTCCAGGTGTGCAGTTAGGTCTTTGATTTTAGCTCTTTTTTCTTTTTTAATATAGGCATTTATCACTGTGAATTTCCCTTCCAGTACTGCTTTTGCTGCACCCCATAGGTTTTGATATGTTGTGTTGTCATTTTCATTCATTTCAATGTATTTACTTATTTCTTTTGTGATTTCTTCCTTGACCCACTGTTTGTCTAATAGTGTGTTGTTTAACTTCCTTATCTTTGTGCCCAATCTCATTCTCTGCCCCTTACTGATTTACACTTTCATTCCATTGTGGTCAGAGAAATTACTTACTATAATTTCAATCATTCTGAATTCATTAAGAATTGTTCTGTGGCCTGACATGTGTTCTATCCTGGAGAATCATTCATGTGCTGTCGAGAAGAATGTACATCCTGCTGTATATCTTTGTAATGTTCTGTATGTGCCTCATAGGTAACAATCCTCTATTATATTATTCATGGACAGTGTTTCTTTATTGATTCTCTGTCAAGATGTTCTGTGTAATAAAGTCTCCCACTGTAATTGTAGAGGAACTTACTTCTCCACTTAGTTTTTTCAATGTTTGACTCATGTATGTTGAGGCACCCTGGTTAGGTGCATAAACGTTTACAATTGTTCTTTCTTATTGACAGATTGTCCCTTTTATTAATATATAGTGCTCTCCTTTGTCTCTTAAAATATTTTTTCAATTAAACTCTGTTTTTCTGATATTAGTATAGCTACTTGCACACTTTTCTGTATATTGTTTGCATGTAAAACTGTTTTCCAACCATTCACTTTGTCTCTTTGCATCCCTGGGTCTAAGTGTGTTTCTTGTAGAGAGAATATAAATTGGGCATATTTCCTTGTCCACTCTGCCAATCTGTGCCTCTTGAATGGAAATTTTAATCCATAAACATTCAGTGTTATTTCTGTGAAGGAATTACTTACCTTGACCATATTCTTTTTAGATTTTTGTATGCCATATGTTGTTTTTATTTCTCTCTTTTTTATTCATTATGTTAAAAATCAAAATTTTTCACAATACATACCAATATTTGTAAGATGATATATAAATACATATGCATATATGAGCATTTGCTTACATAAATGTTATTATATATAAATA
>JAQZBX010091901.1:0-12335 GCA_029593785.1 Cabassous unicinctus
AAGATCTTACACTGGAGAGAAACCCCATGAATATCACCTATCTGTGACAGTTTTCTTTCATTATTTTTCACTTAAAGAACTTGAGAGAACTCATATTGAGAGAAACCCTATAAATATCATCTATGTGGGGAAACTTTCACTCATAGTTTTGCCCTCAGGCTACATGAGAATGCACACTGGGCAAGAACTATAAATATATCATCTAAATGGGAAAATCTCAATTTTTCTAATCTTGGACAGCATGAGATTATTCAAATTGAAGAGAAATCCTATGAATGTCATCAATGTGGGAAAGCCTTTAGTAAATATTCTGACCTCAGATAGAATGAGAGAACTCATGCTATGAATGCTTTGAATATGAAAGAGACTTCAGCCATAGAAATGTCTTTAAAGAAGTCCCTTTAAACACACCAAAAAACTCACTGAAGAAGCACTATGTTTTTCCATCAATATGAAAGTGTCTTTAGTCATCAGTACTAGTTAAGATAATCTATGGAAATTCATAAGGGAGAGAATCCATATGATTATCTTCTATGTAGCATAGCCCTTAGAAGATGGTTTGATGATATACCATAACAGAGAACTCACAATGTATACATAATGGAAGTGGGGAGTCGACGAAATCAATTGTGAGAAATTCTATGTCTGTACTCAATATGGGAATGCCTTACTTTATAATTTAAATAAAATTATTGAAATATACAGGAGTGAAACATTAGGTCTGTAATCATTGTGCACTATCTTTCATACAAACAGAAGCCTTGGTGTGCTAAAGAAAACTCAGTTTAGGGATAACTATTAGAACATAAAATAAGAGAGAAAAGTCTTTACTAGGATGACACCCCTTGGGGGAGTTTCAGAAAGTTCATAATAGAGAATGTTTTCCATAAGAAGTCATTTTTTCAGGAATTGGGAAGCTTATGGGCATCAGTTAACTTGTTTCTGTGAGGGCTATTGTTTGAGGAGTTTGGCCAAATGAGTGGGTATCTCAAGGGTGAGTTATGGAGGTCAGTGGTGGAAATACTATAGGTTTGGGAATAGGAGAATATGTGAAATTTAGGATTTGGGAGTCTTCTAAGATAAATGAATATGGTTTTGTGGTTGCCTCTAATGTATCAGTGGTGGACATTTCTTTCAGTCAGCAATTAAATATCTGAAGTATACAAACAGAAATGGTTGCTTTGTTTCTGATTTTAGAGGAGACTATTTCATTTTAGTGACTAGAGTCTTTATCAGTGGGTAAGGAAGTCCTGCAGATAGTAATTCACTGACTCAAGCAGAAGTCCAGATTGTTCCCCTTACCCCTTGCTAATGGCCCATTGGGAAGTATCAGTCAGAACCCACAGCAAAAATCTTGTTCATAATAAGAAAAATAATATATTCAAAAATCTACAAGACCCATAATCAATGCCATTATGATGATCCAGATGTGGAAATCCACTCCTTGATCTTAATTTTGGGATAACTTAAAATCTGGAGTATCTCTATATAAAAACCTTTCAGCTAATTTCATACATAATTTTAAGACTGCTGAATGTTTTCCCACTAAAATTGTGACCATTAGAAGTATTACTGTTCTCCTTACTACACCACATATTATATTTAATATTGAACGACTGGATGCTTTACTCTAAATAGAGACCAAAAAAGGATGTCTTTTCTAATCGCTTCAGCTATATATTGATATTATGGTGGAGTTAGTGTAATAAGTCAAAGAGTGGAAAGAAAAAAGCAGAAAATGAGGAAAGAAATTTGTTTTTGATTACAGGTGACATGATTGGGCATCAGAAACAACTATTAAATTAGCAAAAATATTTAGAGGTAATTAGTAACTTTACTAAGGTCACTATGTTCAAAATTAAAATAAACTTCAATTTCTATATACTAGAAAGTTAATGAGAGAGGTTGTAGCAGTTTGCTATTATTTATGAATTCCAAAAACAGATATTGTATTATGATTTTAAACTGGTCTGTTCCTCTGGGTGTGATTAAACTATTATTAAGGCTTTGATTAGGCCATGTCAGTATGGATGTTGAGTCCCTGCTCCCTTGTTGGACAGGGATTCACAGAGAAAATGACATGGTAGAAGATTTAGTGGGACTTTTAATGCTGTAACCCCAGCAAGAAAATGCACAGAGCAGTATATACATGAGGAAAGAGAGAAGGCTCCATTAGACATGCAGAGTCCCCAGGAAGAGAGATGAGTCATTCATCTGATAGTTTAAGCCGGCCTTGTGGAGAGAGTAGAGCAGCTAATCCTGGAGAGGAATGAGCCCTTGGAGAGAGATGAGAATTATCCAAGCCTACAACAGATATTGGAAGAATTTGGGACCACAGAGACTTAAGAGGAACAGGAAGCCTGAACCCTTGCAGATGATGGCAGCTATCTTGCTTCAACACATGGCAACAGTCTTTGTTGAGGGAAGTAACTTACACTTTATGGCCTGGTAACTGTAAAGCTCTACCCCCAAAAATATACCCTTTATAAGAGCCAAGAGATTTCTGGTATTTTTTGTCAGCACACCTTTAGCTGACTAACACAGATGTACTCCATATTCCTGGGACTGTAATTCCATCGTGTCAGGCTTTTCATGTCTAGTTCAGTGGCGGATCCACCCAGCAGATGAAGCAGTCCAGGGAAATTCAGTTATTTCATGGATGTCACCAACGGCAAGTTCACTGTTCTCATCCTCCAAGTAGGGATCATCCTCAGACTCTCTCTCACTGGGATCTCCAGCCTCATTGGATGTGCAAAGTATCTTGATGCATGCTTCATTGGCTATGTCATTCCATAGATGTCTACCATGATATAGCTCTTACTGTTGGCATGAGTATGAGTAACAGATTGTGTCTTTCCACAATGCGAGTTGTTTCCATAAGCCCCTTTGCCATATCTGGGGAATTTTGTGGCCCATTGTTACATTAAATTCAGGTGGGCTCAAAAGAAGCAATCCTCAGAAAAAAAATCACACCATTTTTTAACCGTAGTCATATGGAACTTCTTCTTGGGATGGCCTGGTGATATTTAGACTTTCAATTAAAAGGAAGCATTTCTTCCCCAAGGTTGAGACATTCTGTAGGGGGAATCATTGGGCTTCAAAGATGTCTAGCATGGCCAGTGAACTCCATCCTTCTTATCTTTTTTTTTAAACTTTGTTTTGTACATTTAATAATTGAAAATATAAACAATTAGAAACAAACAAACAAAAAAAACACAGTTGAAAAAAACCATACATTTTTCAATTAAATGTACTGGATACCCATAAATTTTTTAAATCATACAATATGTTGCACAATATATTTGGTTCATGGTAATGTAACCATACAGTATTTTCCTTTTCTGTATGGCTTCCCTTGCTCAACATAAGGTACCCCAGGTTCATCCAAGTTGTCATATGCTTTATGACTTCATTTCTTCTTACAGCTGCATAATATTCCATCATGTGAATAGACCACAGTTTGTTTATCCATTTATCTGTTGATGGACACTTGGGTTGTTTTCAACTTTTGCCAATTGTGAATAATGTTGCTATGAACATTGGTGTGCAGATGTCTGTTTGTGTCATCACTTTCAGTTCTTCTGGGTATATACACAGTAGTGGTATTGCAGGGTCACGTAGTTAGTCTATATTCAACTTCCTTAGGAAGAGCCAAACAATCCTCCAGAGTGGCTTCCCATTCTGCATTACCACCAACAGAGAATCAGTGTTTCTGTCTCTCCATATCCTCTACAACACTTTTTGCTCTCTGTCCTTTTAATAGTAGCCATTCTGATAGGTGTGAAATGTTATCTCATTATAGTTTTGATTTGCATTTCCATAATCATTAGTGCTTTGAGCATTTCATGTTTTTTTTGTCATTTGTATTTCTTCTTTGGACATATGTCTATTCATTTCTTTTGCCCATTTTTTTAATTGAGTCATTTAACTTTTTATTGCTGAGTTGTAACATCTCTTTATATAGCCTGGATATTAAATCCTTATTGGATATGTAATTTCCAAATATTTTCTCCCATTAACTTGGTGGCCTTTTCACCCTTTTGATAAAGTCCTGTGAGGTGCAAAAGTGTTTAATTTTGAGGAGGTCCATTTATCTAGTTTTTATTTTGTTGCACATGTTTTTGTGAAAGGTCCAGGAAACCACCACCTACAACAAGTTCTCAAAGATGTTTCCCTACATTTTCTTCTAGTAGTTTTATGGTCCTGGCTTTTATATCTAGGTCTTTGATCCATTTTGAGCTGATTCTTGTACAGGGAGTGAGACAAGGGTCCTCTTTCATTCTTTTGGTTATACATATCCAGTTGTCCCAGCACCATTTGTTGAAGAGATTGTTTCATCCCATTAATATTAACTTGATAGGTGTGTCAAAAACCAGTTGACTGTAGAGGTGAGGGTTTATCTCTGGATTCTCAATTCTATTCCACTGATTGATGTGTCTATCTTTATGCCAGTACTATGGTGTGTTGACCACTGTAGTTTTGTAATATGTTTCAAAGTTATGCAGTGAAATTCCTCTCATGCTGCTCTTCTTTTTTAGAATACTTTTGGCTATTCAGGTGCACTTTCCCTTCCAAATGAATTTGGTAATTGTCTTTTGAAATTCTGTAAAGTAAGCTGTTGGTATTTTGAATGGTATTGCATTGAATCTATGAATCAGTTTGGGTAAGATTGACATCTTCATGATATTTATTCTTCCATTCCATCAACATGGAATGTTTTTCCATTTGTTTAAGTCTTTTTAAATATTTTAAAACACTTTTTTTTGTAGTTTTCTGCATATAGGTCCTGTACTTCTTTGGATAAATTGATTCTTAGATATTTGAGTCTTTTCATTGCAATTGAAAATGGAATTTCCCCCCTGATTTCCTCCTCAGATTGTTCAGTACTAGTACACAAAAACATTAATGATTTTTCCATGTTGATCTTGCATCCTGCCACTTTGCTGAATTCATTTATTATCTCAAGTAGCTTTGCCATGGATACTTCAGGATTTTCAAAGGACAGGATGATGTCATCTGCAAACAATGAGAGCTTTTCTTCCTCTTTTCCTATTTGGATGTCTTTAATTTGTTTTTTCTTGTCTTATTGCCTTAGCTAGAACTTCTAGTACAATATTGGATAACAAAGTGACAGTGGGCAATCTTGTCTTGTTCCTGATCTTAGAGGGAAAGTGTTTAACCTTTCCCCATTGAATATGGTGTAGGCTGTGGGTTTTTCATTTATGCCTTTTACCATATTGAGTAATTTTTCTTCTGTTCTTATCTTTTGAAGTGTTTTTATTAAAAAATGATGCTGGATTTGGTCAAATGCCTTTTTTGCATCAATTGAGATTATCATGTGTTTTTTTTTTTCCTTCAAATTGATAATGTGTTGTATTATGTTGATTGATTTTCTTATGTTGAACCAGTCTTGCAGACAAGGAATAAATCCAACTTGTTTGGGAAGTCTAAGCCTTTTGATATGCTGTTGGATTCTATTTGCAAGTATTTTGCTGAGAATTTTTGTATCTGTGATTGGTCTGTAATTTTCTTTTCTTGTAATATCTTTATCTGGCTTTGGTATTAGCATGACGTTGGCTTCATAAAATGTGTTGGGTAATTTTCCCTCCTCTTCAATTTTATTGGAAGAGTTTAAACAGGATTGGTCTTAATTCTTTTCAAAATGCTTGGTAGAATTCACCTGTTAAGGCATCTGGTCCTGGGCTTTTCTTTGCTGGGAGATTTTTGATGACAGATTGCATCTCCTTAAGTGTGATTGGTGTGTTAAATTATTTTATTTCTTGTAACATCATTGCAGTTACTTGTACCTTTCTAGGAATTTGTCCATTTCATCTAGGTGGTCTAGTTTGTTGTCATACAGTTTCTCATATCCTTTTATGATTCTTTTTATTTCTGTGGGGACAGTTGTACCTTCCCTCCTTTCATATCTGATTGTATTTATTTGAATCTTGTCTCTCTTTTTTTTGTTAGTCTAGCTAGGGCTTTGTCAATTTTTTGATCTTCTCCAAGAACCATCTTTTGGTTTTGTTGATTATCTCTATTGTTTTATTGTTTTCAATTTCATTTGTTTATGCTATGCTCTTTATTATTTCTTTCTTTCTGCTTGCTTTGGGATTCGTTTGCTATAATTTTTCTAGTTTCTCTAGATGGTCACTAGATGGTCATTTAAAGATTTGAATTTAGCTTTTTCTTCTTTTTTAATATACACATTTAGGGTTATAAATTTCCCTCTCAAGACTGCCTTCACTGTAACCCGTAAGTTTTTAAAAAATATATCTTTTATTTATTTTTAAAAAGATACTTTACATAAAATGTTACATAAAAAATATAAGGGGGAAGTGGATGTGGTTCATGTGATTGCACTCCTCTTTACCATATAAGAGGTATAGAGTTAAATTCCTGGAGCCTCCTGGTGAAAAGCAAGTTGGCCCACACAGTAAGGTGGCCTGAGCAGAGAGCTGGCCCATGCAGATACTGGCCCACACAGGAAAGCTAACCTGTGAAGGAGTGATGAACCATGCAGGAGTGCTGACCTGTATGGAGTGCTAGCCCATGTGGAGAGCTGGCACAGAAAGATGATGGAACAAAAAAGAGACAAGGGGAAGAGACAATAAGTGATGCAGCAGTCCATGGAGCTGAGATGGTGCAAGAGATTAATCAGCCTCTCTTCCACTCCAGGAGGTCCCAGGATCATTTCTGAATGCTGCCTAAAGAGAAGACAAGCACACACAGAAGAACACAGAGCAGAGAGTGACCACAAATACAATGAGGGGGGAGATAAATAAATAAATAAATGTTTAAATATATAAATATGTACATATATATATATATGATCCCATATGCCCACTCCCCACACCTACCAACATGAACAACTTCTTTCATTAGTGTGGTACACTCACTGCAATTGATGAACACATTTTGGAGCATTGCCATGAAGCATGGATTATTGTTTACATTGTAATTACACTCTTGTCCACTCAATTCTGTAGGTTATGGCAAGATATATAATGGCCTGTATCTGACATTGCAACATCATTCAGGTCAATTCCAAGTCCTGAAAATGCCCCATATTGCAACTATTTTTTCCATCTCCCCTGACTACAGCACCTCCAATGGCAATGGTCTCCACATCAATGATATAATTTCTTCCATTGCTAGAATCACAATAAGTATATAGTAGAATACCAGTAAGTCTACTCTAGTCTTTATTATTCCCTAATCCTGAGGATTCTGGGATGGTGATGTCCACTGTGCCTCTGATTGAGAGGGGACTTCAATCCCATATGGCTGATGGATGGGACACTCTTGGTTCATTGGTGTGGTGGTTTTCCATTCTCACCTCCTGGTTCTCCTGGATAAGTCCAATGAACTGGACAGTAAGTGTAGCAACTCTGCTGAGGCTCAAAGTCCAGCTGGCATATTGACAGCCCAGAGATTAAATTGAATGTAATCTCTTGAATGTACACCTACCAACTCCAGAACCAAATATAGGTTCAAATAAAAGACAGAAGAAGCATGTTTAGAGAAGTTACATCTGATCCCAACTCTGTCACATTCAGGAGCACAAACTCCAAAGCAGGCCCACTGGCAAGGCACCAAACTCTGGAGCTATCTGCCATGACTCTAGGACCTAGGTGTGTCCAGAGATATCAGGAGCCCCACTATTTGGGTTAATATCTTCCTTGGTCATGTATGAGATCCTGCATAAGTGTTACCTCTCTGATGACCTCCCAACTCACTTTGAAGTCTCTTAGCCATATACACTCATTTATTTTTGATTTTTCCCTCTTTTATTCAAGGTCTTTTTCCAGTTGTATCACAAGCCAGGACTTGGTAGTAATCCCTCGGTGCAAGGGAGGCTCTCCTCCAGGAGTCAGGTCCTTGTTGGGTGGGGGGGAATGTAATGCATTTATATGCTGAGTTTTGCTTAGAGAAAGGTCACATTTGAGCAACAAGGAAGCTTTTGGGAAGTAACTCATGCACTCTACAACACTAGAATAATTTGTAAATTCAAGAGCAAAGGCTCATAAGCATAGTCATCAATATCAAGGGTCCATCAGTTGACCATTTTTCTTCACTAGTCATTGCCCCTGTACTTGGGGGATTGATGCTGTTCCATTAGATAATGTGGCAGAGCTCCCCAGGATGAGAATTCGATAATCTTTCAGTTGTTCTGTGATTCTCTACCTACTGTCATAATGCCCTATGAACATTTGAACATATTTATATACCTTATATGTATGCCCAGGTGAATTTCCTCCCAAGTATCCCCCATCACTGGCACCCCACCCCATTGATCCATCCCTGCCATAGTTGTAACCATGCTGTGATCCAAAACATTTTCAATAATGAAGCCAAGAATATTGTCAAATTCTACTAATAAGAAAATGAAATAATAATTAGAAGTTTAAACGTAAGAAAAAAATACATAATAATTTAGAGAGATTAAAACTAAAATAAAGTAAAAAAAATTGAAGTATTAGAAAAATGAAAAATATTTTAAAAAATGAAAAAATAAAATAAATTTTTGACATTTTAACTTTCATCATTGAAATATCAGTTGTCCTGTATGTACAGTGTCATTTTATTCCTTTTCTTCCCCAGTGTCTTCCTTTTTAAAAATATTTTCTTCAAATTTTTAGGTCACAACAAACTACATACAGAATATAGGGGACTCCCATAAAGGCAACTTCCTCCCCCTTTTCCCCATTTGATATTAATAATCTTTTTACATATGGATGGTACATTTGTTACAACTGATGTATAAATATTGAGATATAGCTACAAACCATGGTCAATGGTTTACATTATGGTTTACATTTTAGATCATACTTTTATAATTTTTGGATGAAATTTAACATAGCTTGTAGCCATCATTGCAATATCATGCAGAACAATTCCATTGCCTTCTAAGTACCCCTCCTTCAATATATTCTATTCCTCCCTTCCCCTCCCAAAGGGTCCACAGCAGCCACTAGGCTTCACTCCTTGAAGGACACGATTCATAAATACTTGCAACAACCCTGAGGGTTGGACACATTAGTCTGTCTTCCCCTATTAGGAACTGCCCATGCTCTCAAGAGACACAGCCCCCTCTGTTTGAGAACATATCAGGATTCCCCAATATTGGAGTCCAACTCCTTCCTACTCATTACGTGGGTCTCCCAACACGGATACAGCACACTATGACAAAATGATCACTTGCACATCCTCTAGAGGACTGTCCCAGTTGTGCCCTATTTCAAGTGTCCCCCCATTCAACACCCTAAACCAGAAACCCTTCCTTGTCATATTGCCATAAGAGTATTCTCAACTTTGTAGTTTCATCTACATATCAATTAATCCCCAGTGTTCACGGGACCTCCTCCAAACACCCCACCAGTTCCATGGACCATCCAACCCATCCTCCCCACACTAGTTCCCTGTCAAGCTTGCACCACCTAACCCAATACTATCCCCACACCCCTGTCATATCTCTTCAGTGCACAACTACTCACTTCTACCTTATCATAGATTTTGTCCATATGGTCGTTGGCTCACAACTTTCTCCTTCCTTCCTATTTCCTGTAAACCTATCTTCTAGACTCTATTTCTCTGAGTCAGCTCGATCTCCTTAATTCACATCAGAAAGGTCATGTAATATTTGTCCTTCAATGTATGGCATGCTTCACTCAACAGAAGGACCTCAAGATTCATCTGTTTTATCCCATGTGTTAGCACTCTATTCCGTCTTACAGCTGAGTAATATTCCATTGTATGTATATACCACATCTTGTTTATCAAGAACAATTAGGTTGATTCCAAATTTTGGCAATTGTGAATAATGTCGCTATGAACATTGGTGTATGTACATCTGTTCTTGTCCTTCTTTTCAGTTCTTCTGGATATATACTCAGGAGTGGAATTGCTGGGTCACATGGCAGATCTGTAGTTAGTTATTTGAGGAACCACCAAACTGTCTTCCACAATGGCTGGACTATTCTTCATTTCCACCAGCAATGGAAGAGGGTTCCTATTCCTCCACATCCTCTCCAACACTTCTAGTGCTCTGTTTTTTTTAATGGCCACCAGTCTAATGGGTGTAAGATAGTATCTCATTGTAGTTTTGATTTCCATTTCCCTAATAGCTAGTGATGTTGAGCATCTCTTCATGTGCTTTTTATCCATTTATGTTTCTTCTTTGAAGAAGTGTCTGTTAAAATCACTTGCCCATTTTTTAAATGGGTTCTTTGTATTTTTGTTTTTCATAAGTAGGATTTCTTTACATATGCTGGATATTAGGCTCCTATCAGAAACATAGCTGCCAAATATTTCCTCTAATTGGGTAGGCTGTCTTTTCACTCTTGACAAATTCTTTTGAGGTGCAAAGGCTTTTAATTTTGAGGAGGTCCCATTTATCTATTTTTTCTTTCACTACTCATGCTTTGGTTGTGAAGTTCATGAAGCAGTTTCCTATTACAAGGTCCTGGAGATGCTTCCCCACATTCTTTTCCAAGGTCTTTATGGTCTTGTCTCTTATGTTTTGATCTTTGATCCATCTTGAGTTAATTTTTGTATAAGGTGTGATATGGTGTTCTTCTCATTATTTTGGATATGGATATCAGTTCTACAAGCACCATTGTTGAAGAGGCCATTCTCTTCCCATTGAGTGGGCTTGGTGGCCTTGTCGAATATCAGATGACTTTATGCATGAGGATGTATATCAGAACACTCAGTTTGGTTCCAATGGTTGGTATGTCTATCCTTGTGCCAATGTCATGCAATTTTGTCCATGGTAGATTTGTAATATGTTTTAAAACCTGATAGTGTAATTACTTTGATTTCATTTTTCTGTTTCAATATGTCTTTGGCTACTTGGGGCCTCTTGTCTCTCCAAGTAAATTTCATAGTTACTTTTCCAAATTGGTAACATATGATGTGTTGATTTTTATTGGGATTGCATTAATTCTGTAGATTAGATAGGGTAGGATAGAGATCTTAATGGTATTTGGTGTTCCTATCCATGAAGAGGGGATATTCTTCCATTTATTTAAGTCTTCTTTGATTTCCTTTAACAATGCTGTGTAGTTTTCTGTATATAAGTCCTTTACATCTTCATTAAATTTATTCCCACGTCTTTGATTCTTTTAGTTACGATTGTAAATGATATTTATTTCTTGATTTCCTCCTCAGATTGCTCATTACTGGTGTAGAGAAATGCTACTGATTTTTGAGCATTGATCTTATAGCCTGTGACTTTACAGAACTCATTTATAAGTTCTAGAACTTTGTTGTAGATGTCTCAGGATTTTCTATGTATAGGATCATGTCATTTGCAAACAGTGAATTTTTTACTTATTTTTTCCAACTTGGAGGTCTTTTATATCTTTTTCTTGACTCAGTGCTTGATGAAGTACTTCTAAAACAAATTTAAATAGGAGTGCTGATAGTGGGCATCACTGTCTTGCTCCCGATCTTGAAGGGAAAGCTTTTAGGATTTCACTATTGTATGTGAGGTTAACTGTGGGTTTTTCATATATGCCCTTCATCATTTTCAGAAAGTTTCCTTCTATTCCTTCTTTTGCAGTGTTTTTATCAGGAAAGTTTGCTGTACTTTGTCGAATGATTTTTCAGCATCTATAGAGTTGATCATGTGATTTTTTCTTTTGATTTTCTTTTGTTGAAGCATCCTTGTATACCCGGGCTGAAACCCACTTGATCATGGTGTATAAATCGTTTGATGTGTTGTTGAATATGATTAGCAAGTATTTTGTTGAGGATTTAACATCATGGTTCATCAGAGAGATTAATCTGTAATTTTTCTTTCTTGTCACATTTTAGTTTGTCTTTGGTATTAGGGTAATGTTGACATCATAGAATGAGTTAGGCAATATTCCTTCTACTTCTATTTTTTGGAAGAAATTAAGCAAGATTGGTGATAGTTCTTTCCAGAATGTTTGGCAGAATTCACCTGTGAAGCCCTCTGGTCTTGGGTTCTTCTCAGTTGGGGGAATTTGATGACTGACTCTATATCTTTATTTGTGATTGTTCTTTTGAGTTCATTAATTTCTTCTTTCATCAATGTAGGCTGCTTGTGTGTTTCCAGGAATTTGTTCATTTTCTCTAAATTATCCTTCTTGTTTGCAGGTAATTTTTTAAAATATCCTCTTATGATATTCTTTATTTCTGTGGGGTTGGTGGATGATATCCCCTACTTCATTTCTTATTTTGTATATTTTCATGATCTCTCTTTTTTTCTTTGTTAGTCTAGCTAAGAGATTGTCAATTTTACTGATCTTCTCAAAAAACCAGAATTTGGTTTGTTTATTTTTTCTAGAGTTTTCTTATTTTATGTT
>JAQZBX010091902.1:0-12372 GCA_029593785.1 Cabassous unicinctus
GGGTAGAGATATTCCAGATGTGCCCTTGGGGACAGAGGCAGATCCTTAGAGGCTGCATCTGCAAAAGAACCCAGAAATCTCACTGCCACCCCTACATCACAAGGGGAGAATGGGATTAAGTTATGGGAATGGCTCCGGCCAGATTCTCCTCCCCTCTTCCAAGCCTACCCACCAGGCCCCTGCCCCTCCCAGCTCTACGCAACCCTCCACCCCTCTGATGAGCCCCTGGCTCTGCACCCCGCCCCGGAGCAGGGTAGCTCTGCCATCCCTCACTGCGATGAAGCTGTCACTGACTGCCAGGCGCCTGCCTTCCCAGGACCTTCAAAGTGGGAACAGCATGAAATATGCAGCTGCCTTCCCCCAGCTCCCACTCCCAGCTCTGCTCCCTCCCTCTAATTGCTCCATGCAGATTAAACTTGCATGTTGCAGCTCCGGCTGTGAGGACATCTCCAGAAACAGAGTAATAGAGGCTGCTCTGCCTCCAGGCACGAGGAGCTCATTTCCCGGGAGTCTGAGATGCGCCCCCACACACACACATACAGTCTCCCCCTGGAAGGACAAGCAAGGTTCTTGCTGAAAACCGGGCTGGGGGTGGGGGGTACGGGGGTGTGTCTCAAAGCATGGTCCCCGATCAGCAGCATCAGAGTCACCTGAGAACTTGTTAGAAGTGCAAATTCTCAAGCCCCAACTCAGGTTGATTGACTCAGAATCTGTGGAGGGGGACCCAAGCAATTAGGGTTTTTTAACAAATCCTCCAGGTAAGTTTCTGACACTTGGTTGAGTGTGAGGACTATTGATCTAAGGACAGGTGTGATCAGCCTTGAATCAACCTCATGGAGCTCCCTGGGTGCCCAGGGCTGGGTTAAGGCTGGCAAGGAAGAAAAGAACCACCTCCCCCAGGGCACTGGTGGCCCCCGACGAGGTGAGGGGCCAGGCTGCAGGGTCAGCCTGAAAGCCCTGGAGGGCTCAGGGGAGGGAGACAGCTGGAAGCTGCAAATTTGGGCAGGGAATGGGAACAATGATTCCAGCCAACCTCATGCAGGCAGCGCGTTGTCGTTGTCGTGTTCCAAGTGCTGTCACCCTCTTCATGGGGGAGGGGGAAGCAGCAGGTGTGCTTGTCCCCAAAGTTAAGGGGGAAGACAGGAGCCCAGCTGATCTCCGGGAAGCTGCAGGACCTCAAGGAGTCAAGGGGGCCGTTCAGGAGCCCTGGGGTCGGGCTGCAGAGGAGGGTGACACCTTGCTGCCCTGCATTAGCGTTAAAAGTGCCCCCTTTTGGTTTCAGAAGTACCCCAGTTTGGAAGACAAGTTATATGTTCATTCCCAGTAATAATTGGCCCCGAAAGCCAAGAAGAGTATTTGGCAGGAAAGAGGGAGCATCCCAGCCTCTTGGGGAGGGAAGTCCTTATAAGTGTCTCAGGAAAGTCCCTCTGGTCGTGAGCAGAGGGCCCATAAGGTGGAGGAGGGAGGCAGTAGTGGCAGTGGTCAGGGGACAGGTGTGGCCTGGACTAGGAGGGGGCTCTGGGGAGATAAGGGGCATGGGAGGAGCAAGGGTCAGTAGATAGACACATGGACCTTGCCGGGGACCCAGGGAGGTCATCTGCCTTCTCCAGGCCACCGTGCTCCCCCATCCCCCTTCTTCACCTCACCCCCTGGGAACACAAGAGTACATCCTTCAAAAGGAATCATCCAGGACGGGTAGAACTTGAGTCTCCCCTTTACAGATCCTCTGAGCTCTTCCCCAGTGCCTGACCTTGGGCTGAGTCAAAGTCCAGACCAGCCTGCAGAGGCCATCCCATCCCATCCACTGTCTCAGCCTCCGTCAACACCTCTTCTTCAAGTCCCACCTCGACCCCAACTCACCCTCCTGCTTCCCCTCGGCTGGAAAACCCCCACCCCCTCACCACCCACAGCCATTCCCCAAAACTTACCTCCTCTGGGAAGCCTGCCCAGCTTCTTGAATTGCAGTCAGAAGACTCTTATTCGATTCCTGGATCTTCTACCTATTACCTCTGTGATCTGAAGCCAGTCCCCTAGCCTCTCTGGACCTCAGCTTTCTCAGCTTAGAATGGACTGAAGCCTCCAGCCAGGGAGGCCAGGCATGAGGGGTGGTGCCCGTGTCTGGCCTCTCTGTGGACTGCAGCACTCCTCGGCCTGGTGCACAGCCCATGTGGACCAGTTTGCATGGGCTTGCCCCTGGGAAAGTTTCCTCCGTGTGGGGTACCCATCTCTTCCCTCCCCCACCCACACCAGTGTGTGCAACAGACCAGAGGTTTGCAGAGAGGGGAGTCCAAGACACATGCAGGTGGAGACCAGTGAGCAGAATCCAAAACACCCCGTGACCCACCTCAATCCTTTGCCTTTGGAAAATGATGGTGATGTTTTCTCCAAGGACTTTCCCTCTTGGGGGAGTGTGGTCAAGGCTGACATTGAATTTGTCAATCCCTAGGATACTCCACCTGATAGCAAGGTGGTAGGGAGGGGCACATGGCCAAGTTCCTTGACAGAGGGGTGAGTGTACAACATAGCTAGCCTGGTGCTTGCCTCAGATGCTCAACCATGTTTATAGGAAGGGAAGAGAAGGTAGAGAAGGAAGAACCAACCCTTTATGCAATCCCAAGTCTTTCAGGATCAGGTTCAGCCTGAGATTAAGGTTAGAGTTGAAGTGCAGACCAATACTGGACTAGGGTTGAGGTTAGAAATGAGGATAGTGTTTAAGTTAAGATTCACAATAAGGAAAGGATGAGGGCCAGGGCTAGACTTAAGATTGGGATTGGGTTTGGTTAGGGTTCTGGTTAAGGTGAGCTCTAGCACAGAGACTGTGATCAGAGACTATGTTGTTACTGCTAAGGCTTGAGCTAAAATTCATCTTAGAGTTAGTCTCATCTGAAATTTATGGGACCCACAGCAGGGGTTAGTGCTGTGGGCTTGAGCACAGGCTCTGCAGTTGACAGGCCCAGCAGGTCACCATCTGGAGGTAGGCAAGGGTGGTCAGCCGGGCAGTGCCAGACAGGATCTGAGGCCAACATCGTGGACAGCTCCAAGGGAAGCGCCTTGGTCAGCAAGGAAGCCTCTGAGATGTTTCCATCTACCTTCTCCCATCCCCTCTTCCATGGCATCACAGCCTCTGAGCTTATTCACCCAAGACTGAACCCCTGAGAAGACAAAGATAGCACCATATTCCCCAGGGAGTTTGGTTCTCTCAGCTGAGGGTCTTTGAGTTTCCTTCAGAGTCATTCTCACCTAAGACTCTACATCCCTTTGGCCTAGAATCAGGATTCTAATGGAGAAACCTCTGGTTTGGGCCTTTACAAGATGATCATTTTCCTAAAAATCAAATATTTCAAATTCCACTCTTCATTCCCAGTTCCACTTACTTTGCATTACATAACTCTTATTCTTCTGATGCCTCTTCCTCTCAGGAAAATCAGGGAGATCCCCAAACCTCTGAGACTCTCAGGGATGCAAACAGCCTGCCTGTTGGAATGTACCTTCATGCTTCACCTGCCTTTTTCCCCTTATCTCCTGAGCCCTCAGGGGTAGAATGGCACTCGGGCAAGCAGTGAACAAGGGTCTGGGTTTCCACCCATCCCCGGCCAGACCAAGCTCTCCTCTTCCCCCAGATACCTCCGTCTCGAGAAGAGAAGCTACTGAGCAGGAGCATGCTTGAGGATGCCAGATACTGTGAGCACTCAGCCCCACACCTGAGGTCTTCAGCCTCAGAGTACCAATCCAGTTCAGTGACTCTAGCACCCTGAGGTAGGGGAAGAAAGTCACCAGCATACATTGGGTACCTACTGTGTACCAGACTTTGTCCACATTATCTCATTGAATCATCACACCAATCCGGGGTGATAGGTGTTGTTATCGCCTTTCTACAGGTGAGACACAACCTTCAGAGAGATTAATAACCTGTACAGGGTAACTGCCTAGAACACAGCAGATCTGAAGTATCAGCCCAGGTCTGTCTGACCCCCTGTGTCTGTTGACCCAAACCCTGTACTACCCTATGAACTCTACCCTATGAACTCTCATTGTTAAAGGGGCCCTAAAAACCAACTTGGCAAGGACTCTGCCACCGTATCAGATGACATAAGCAAGTTACTTGTTCTGGCCTTCATCTCCGTATATCCTCATCTCCTGGGTGTCCTGAGGGCTGGGAAGAGGGGCCTTCCACATTGCCTATGGAGATTCCCCCTCAGGGGCCCGGAAGTTCTGTGAGTGCCTCCTGGTGGGCAGTGGGTCCAGGCCATGCCACGCAGTTAGGCAGAGGGCTTCCTCTCCCCCTCCCCCACATGGGGCATCTCCAGAGGACAGATCTGCAAGTTCCAAGGGGTTGGTGACACCAACTGAGGTTACTCCCTCAGGAGGGGAGATGGAAACAGCTCCTGAGCCTCTGCATCAAGCCTGGGGCTCTCTCCAACCCGCTCCTCCACAATCACCTGGGCTCGGGACTAAGGTGGGCCTTGAATAGGAAGGTACCAGTCTGGGGAGGCTTCAGGGGAGCAGCAAGCTGGAGCCTGGCTCTCGTCCTGTCCCTCTGTAGTAATTAACAGGCCTTTGTTCCTGTCCCTGATCTCGTCTGGCAGAGCTTTAATCATCCTCTTCCCTGCAATGAGCAGCTTTCTCATTAGGGCCTTAAGAACCTCTATTATAAACATGTAAATGGAACTCAACGAGGAGGGAAATATTTGACTGCTCCAATTTCCTTTGTGCCGCTGCCAGCTCTGGGCTGTGCGCACCCGTGATTTCATTGCTCAGCAGCCGGGCGCCAACGCGCTGCCCCCACTGCCCTGTCACACCACTCCATCTTCTTCTATCGGAATTAAATTACCTTCACCAATGACTGTTTGGAGAACCTCTCTCCATCAATTGATTCCGAAGTCAGATTTTTATTCCCAGATACTTAATGGCACTTGGGCTGATGGGAGCCTGGGAGCAGGTGGACCTGGGGCACAGGGAACCCTTTAACAACACGGTTAGGAAGGGTCATCACAAGTTAATCCCCTGCCTCTGTGCAGGTCAATATTTCAGCCAGCCCAGATGGATGGGAGTCCCTGTTCTTTCTTGAAGGTCTACAGAGAATCACATTCCTGAGCCTCCTGCTGGTCTGGACTGGAAATTCCCTTGGGAGTCATTTTTATTTTCAGTTTTTTAGTCCTTTATGAAAAAGGAGGAGCTCCATTAGATAGACATTCTGTCCACTGCCTGAGGAAGAAGGTGGTGATAGGATCAGCATCTCCTCCCCGGGGACATGATGCCTCTTCCCTGCCATCGGCATGATGGAGACTCACTCCCTGCAGACCTAGGTGCAGCTGAGTCTGAAATGCTCACCCAGTCTAACAAGACCTTCATGAACATGTCTTCACATGAACTGAGTCCTCCTCTATGCAGATACCAAATCTAAACCTCCCTTCTGCTTATTCTTCAAAACCCAGATCTCTTCCCCTCTGCCATTAAGCTGTCCCACGTCATTAGGCTGGAATGATCTCTCTCCCCAGTAACTTCAGAACATGCTGTCTGTCCACCGTCTGGCCATTTAACAGTTGTCACCAGTGTCTTTGTTGGTTTTTCATGGCTAAGAACATAGGTTGCACACATCTCCCCAACTTGGATAAAATACTCCAAAATGTCTCTCCTTCAGGGTGGAGACTGTGCCCTTTCATCTCTGTATCCCTCACAGCCCTGAGCGCAGTGCCAGGGGCAGCCCAACGTCCAAGAAAACTAGGCTGCTGGGCTGGCTGGTAGGTGGGTAGACGAGTTGGTCTATTGGTTAGAGGGTTGACAGGTTGTTGATGTGGTGGTATGATGGAAGAGTAAGTTTGTTAATTGATTGTTTGGTTGGTGGACAGGTTGATGTGCTGCTTAGAGGATTTCTAGGTTGGTGACATGGTGGGAGAATGGGTGTGCCAGTTACTAATTTATTACCTCTCAAATTCAAATCCACTCTTCATTGCCTTGTCTATGATAATGGAGCTGGAGACTTGTAAGCATTTCTCCTTTACCAACTGGTTTTATTGGTAGAGGGTGCTAGAGGGACTCTGCAGGAGGGAGTGGCTTCTCTTCCTTGTTTTGGCCTGCTTCTGCAGTGAGGCATCAAGCAGCATACAGCTTCCTCCAGTATCCTAGAGGGCAGTTTCCAAGTTCCCTAAGCAAACTTTCTAGCCATTCAGTGGGCCATGGTACCCTCTCCAACAAGGTCTGGATCTCAGCCCTGGGTGTGTGGGGTGGGGAGTGGGGGGAAGGGTCTCCAGATTTGTTCCTTTGGTGCTCTGCCTCAAACTTAGAGGTGGGAGCTGCTCCCTACATCTGCTATTCCTGTATTCTTTAGAGTAGATGGGTAATACTACTATAGTTAGTAGATAACAATTAGTAGATAATGCCCTGTTATAGTTAATAATTTTTTTATATTAAACTTTTCCCATTGCCCACTGAGTGGACAGTGGGTAATGGGTTGGTTGGTGGTCAGTGAGTTGGTTGATAGGTTGGTAAGCTGGTTAGTAGGGTAATGGTTTGTTGGAAGAATAGACTGGTTGGTGGACTGGATGGTATGTTGCTTAGAGAGTTACTGTATTGGTGGAGTGGTGGGGTGTCAGATATGGGTTGGCTGGTGGTTGATGGTTGGCAGATTGGCTGGTTGGTTGGTATGTTACTTAGAAGGCTGCTGGGTTGGTGGAATGGTGGAGTATAGGGTAACAGGTTGGTTGGTGGTTGATGGATTGGTTAGTGGAGTGATAGCTTGGTTGGTAAGCTGGTGCACTTGGTTGGTTGATGGATTAATTGGATGGTTGGTGCTTCAGGACATGGGATTAGCATCATGTCAAAGGGAAGGACAAGTCCCCAGGAGAGGTTCCCAAAGTGTCAGCCTCCATTTCTGCCCTACCCAAAGGGGCCTGTCCTGCTCCCCCAGCTGGAATCCTCATAATCACACCATGGCTGCTGGAATATCTCCCCTACAGAACAGGTAGGGCCGAGGACAAGGCTTCTGGGGAACTTGGTGGGAGAACAAAAATAGGAATCTGAGATGGTAAGGCAGCCTATGTCCCCTTACCACCCCATGCCAGGCTCCTGCTTCTCCTGAAGACTCTGACAAAGCCCCCAAGTTACCTCCTGATTACACAGAATGGAGAGGGCCTTGGAGAAAAGGGGCTTGAGATTCATTCTCCTTCCGTCAGGATGGATCTGACTTCTGCTCCATGAAATCTCCTGAGACACTCACACCAGATCATCGAATGCCTTTAGATGTTGGGCCCCCTTCTCCCCAGCCAGGCTTGGAATTCTCTCCAGCACCTTCCCCTCCTCTCCTGTCCCTCAGGATCCCCTAGCCCTTTTCCCCCTGCTGTACCATCCCCAGCAGCCACCTTCACTCGTCAGCTCCCTCTCTACCTGCCATCCCCTCTCGCCACCTCTTCTCCCACTTCTGGGCTGGAAGCACCAGCAAGACCTCAGTCCCCTTCCCCACTGCCCCCACCCTGCCTCCCACCCCCTTCAGGTCGCCATCCCATCGCCTTGTAGGTGGCCTGGCCCACATCCCAGCTGGAGCCACGAGGACATTTTCAAATTGCATCTTTTAAGAATCAGGAAAAGAGATTTCTGAAGGAAATTGCTTTTCCCCCTGCTCAGTCCAGATGGGGCTATTTTTCACTTTTCTCTTTTTTCTCCTCCTCAAGATCTCTGTAAAAAATGAGAACATGTAGAAAGCTTATCCCTTATTTGGGTCAGTCTTGGTCCCTTCTGAGGTTTCAACGGCATCAGGGGAGGTGACAGCTGAGGTCCGGGGGAGCAGGCACCAGGGCTCCATCTGTGCACAGGCAGCTGAGGCCAGGCTCTGGGAGCTGTGGGGAGGGGGCAGATGAGGGAGGGCCCCACGGCTGGACGCAATGAGGATGGGGTGGGGTGAACCGTGAAGTGGGGGGCTCACTTTGTCTCCTGCTCCCCACCCCCACCAACATTCACAAATTCACACTCATCTGCCACCACCTCCCCTGACCATCCCTTGCATGGGCCTCCTCCTGTCATTGTCCTTGGGACCCTCCCTCCAGGTCTCAGGTCGGGGCGGGGGCGGGGGTGGGGGAGGAAGCACCAAAGTATCCCCATGATGCCAAGAGTGGTGACTACCCTTCAAGGCCTCTCTCTCCAGGGAGCCCCAGCCTGAGCCTGGAGGCCCAAGTTCCAGCCCCGCTCGGAGAGTCACTTGACCTCTCTCTGACTCAGTCTTCCCATCGGAAAGGGCCTGATAAACCCTGCAGCACCACCTGGGGCACTGAGGCCGGGACCAGAGGAGATGACGCATGTACAAGTACCTGGTCAAGCAAACAGGCTGTGCAGCGAATATTTATTGAACATCCCGCTGTGCCACATGCCCTGCTGAGCACTTTAAATACGTGGTCTCCTTTTGTCTTCTCAAGACCCCTATGAGGTGGTCCTGTCGTTGTCTCCATCCAAAGAGGAGGCAATCAGAGCTCAGAGAGGTTATGGAACTAGCCCAAGATCACACAGTCATGGGTCGCGGAGCAGGGGTTCAAGTCCCCATTCTCTACCGTCACTCTGTGCTCCCGGGTGTAATTCTGCGTCGTTTTTTTTTGTTCTTGTTGTTGTTGTTTTTTTCCAGAAGAAGCCTTGGAACGACTATCATCTGAGGGGATACGTGGAGGAGGAATTTCGGGCTGTGCACATGTGCAGGAGTTAGGGAGCAGGGGAACCCTCTCAAATGGTAATCATGGTGGCTAGCGCTTGAGTCCTGCCTGTATGCCTGCAGTCTGCTGTATTCTTCGCTGTCTTAACTCATCCACTCCTTTCTCCAGCCCTATGAAGAGAGCATCTTGGCTTCCTGTAGCTGCTGTGACGAAGAACCACAGACAGGGGCCATAAAACAACAGAAATGGGTCCTCTCACAGTTCTGGAGGCCACAAGTCCGAAGGTGTTGGCAGGCCACGCTCCCTCTGGAGGCTCTCAGAAAGATACCTTCCATGCTTTTTCCCGGCTCTTGGTGGTTGCCAGCAACTCTTGCCTTCCTCAGCAGAATGACCCTGAACAGACGGGGCTGGCAGGGGGTGCAGCAGCAAAGGACACCCCCAATGCAGGATGTCGCCAGCTTAAGCGTCCTCTGCCCAGGGAACCCTCCATCTCTACCTCAACCCTCTCTCCAGCCAGGCCAGTGACCCCCCCAACACCCCCAACACACATGCACACACACACGTGCATTCATCCATCAGCAGTCATCTATGCACATCTTGCTGCCAAACGATTTTGGAGAGGTTTAAGAGGATGCACACACCACTGTAAGATTAAACCTATCAACGGATTGTTTCTTCACAGCAAGAGTGGTGAGGCCTCATCTGCAGCCATGGTGAATGGAAAAGCAGAGCCATCCGGTCCACGTGGGAGAGAAGAAGGAAGCAGGTGGCAGAGACCAGAAATGGTGCGGCCTCGGAGATAGAGACCGAAAGCGATTCTGGAGAGAGACCGAGAGGGAGCCTCTGTATTAGTCAGGGTTCTCTAGGGAAGCAGAATCAACCGGAGATATCTGTAAATAGTATGAGATTTATAAGAGTCCCTCACGTGACCGTGGGGATGCACAAGTCCAGATTCCACAGGCAGGCTGCAAACCCAGGGCTCCTATGAAAGTCCAATGAAGGTCCTTGATGAGTTTCCGGGAGACGTTGGCTGTCCAAGGACGAGCTGGGAAATTCTCTCTGAATGCTGAAATCACTTCCCCTTTTAAGGCATTCAACTGATTGGATAAAACGTCACTCATTGCTGACGGCAATCTCCCAGGGTGATCGCAGATGTAATCAGCCATCTATGCAGTAAACGCACTGATGACTAAAGCCCATAAATGTCCTTGTATTACAATTAGTCCAGTGCTTGCTTGACCAAAAACTGGGCATGATTACGTGGCTGAATTGACACATTAGCCTAACTATCACAGCCTGCATCCCCAGCAGTTGTGAGTCCCAGGCCAGCCCTCCAGAGACTCTGTATTTTTGTAATAGTTTTCCCTTGTCCATTAAAAACAATCAAGACCTAGGGAGAAGAAAAGTAGAATAATGAGGTGAGATCAGAGGGGAAGTTTTAGTACTCAGAGAATTCACAAAATTAGCTCTGGGCTTGTGGACAGCCAAAGTAGAAAGGAAAACACATCAGTGGCAAAGTCCACAGGTCCCAAACGGATAAAGACTCACCACTGAAAACGAGCTCTGGAGGGGGCAGATGTTTCCTGTTTCATTTGCTATGTTCTCCCCAGCACCTTACAGCAGTGCTAGGCATACAGTAGGTGCTCAGTAAATATAGTGAATGAATGAATGAATATCAGATGTCCAACATAGGCTAGTTGGCTAGCTCCTGGCAATTAGACCCAAGAAAAAATATCTTCCATGGATTGTCCTGAAGAGGCCACTGAATGATATCATGGGCAATTCATTCACTCACTCATTCATTCATTCATTCACTCATTCACCCCACAATATTTACTGAGCCCCTTCCTAGTGAATACTGACCGAGGATGAATCAGTGAACAAAACATAAATACACCTGCCTTCAAGGAGCGGTCATCGTGTGGGCGGGAGACAAGCACACTAGAATAAACGCAGGTGACTCCCTAACCAGCTGTTTGAGGTAATGAGGGCTGTGGAGGAGGTGGGGCTGGGCCTTCTAGAGAAGGTGACATTTCAGCAGAGACTTGAAGGAGGTGAGGGAGAGGTGCAGAGGCCCAAAAGGAGCCCTCAGAGAGCAGCTGGGATGGGGCCAGGGGCCTTGGAGGCGACAGTGAAGGACAGCGAGTGGAGGATGGCCAGGAGCCAGCTGATGGACATCTTGCAGGATCACTGGCTGCTGTGCCGCCGGAAGTGGATGGCCAGTAGTGGCTGGATTCTGGATGTATCCGGGGTTCCATGGCAGCATTTCCTGACGGATTGGAGGCGGGATGTGAGACAGGAAAGGGCCTCGCCAAGCCTCCACACCAGCCACAGCGTGCTTTCCATGTGGCCGCCTCCTGCTGCGTCCCTCTGCACAAGCCAGGCAGAGCGAAATGAACCATCCCCAGGCGGGGGCCCAGCTAGCAGGGCCCCACCCAGGGGGGAGGGCCGACTGCCAGCCTGTCCAACAGGCCACGTTGAGTGTCCGTTCTGCATCCGAGCCACACACACTTGTAAATTCCTTCGTAAGTTCCTCGAGGGCAGGACCGCAGCGGCTTTCTCTGTGTGTGCACACATGCACACACATGTGTGGGCATTTGTACATCCCTGTTGCACACATTCCCACACACTTACACCTTGCAGCGGGGTTCCTAGGACAAGGAACCCTGCCGAATCTCTTCCTTCCATGGGAGAAAGAGGAGATCTAGCTGCTCTCGAATTCAGTGGTTCATAACCTGTTGTGGCTCACAGACTCTACTGAGAATCTGATGGAAGCCACGGACCCTCCCCATAGAAAGACCCCCATTCGCCCATACACAAACGCACACACGACACTTAGTGTTGTGTTTCAGGGCTTGTGCCCGGCTCCACAACCACCACCACCACCACCCTGCCCAGGACTCGGGCTAAGAATCCTTCTAAATCTGAAGTTCAGCCCTGCTGGTCCTGAGACCAGCTTGGAAGCTAATGAGGTGAGAAGTTCCGGGGTCGAAGGCTGACCTGTGCTTTTTTTTTTTTTTTTTTTTAAGATTTATTTATTTATTTATCCCCACCCCACCCCCATTGTTTTGCACTCGTTGTCCACTCTCTGTGTGTTCTTCTGTGTCTGCTTCTTTTCTCTTTAGGCAGCACCAGGAACTGATCCTGGGACTTTCCAGAGTGAGAGAGAGGTGCTCGATCTCTTGCACCACCTCAGCTCCCTGTCTGCTGCATCTCTTATTGTCTCTCTTCTGTGTCTCTTTTTTTGCGTCATCTTGCTGCGCCAGCTCTTCGTTCAGGCCATCAACCCTGCACGGGCCAGCTTTCCATGCAGGCCAGCTTGCCTTTCACCAGGAGGCCCTGGGAGTTGAACCCTGGACTTCCTGTATGATAGATGGGAGCTCAATCGCTTGAGCCACATCCGTTTCCCTGTCCTGTGCTCTTGAAGGCTGGTTCACTTCATTCATTCACCCAGTCATTCATTCAACTGCTCGGGCGTAGGGGAGGGAAGAAATGAGTAAGACATAGTCCTGGGTCTAAACGGGGGAGAAAATGGGCACTTGCTATGTGCCAGGTTCTGTGCCAGCCACTGCACAACCCTCCTCTCCGATCCTGACAGCTACCCAGCCAGCACCCATGAAAGGACTGGGCGTGCCAGCAGCAGGCCTGACCCCAGTGGCGTAGAGCCCTCTAACACTGCCTCCAGGCTTGGCTGTCTGCTGCCTCTGCCACTCTAGCTCATTTACTCAGAGGACTTTCT
>JAQZBX010091903.1:0-12334 GCA_029593785.1 Cabassous unicinctus
CCTCTACCCACCACAGACCCCCCTCCACCTGCCACAGACCCCTCCTTGTAGTTTTTCCTAAACCCTGCCACTCCTCTGTAAACAGGACTTTATATCCCTGCTCCACACACCTGTCTTCCTGCCAGGACTGTCACTGTTACAGCCCTCCCTGTTCTATATCCTTCTGTGCAGCCCTTGGAAGAGGTGATGACATGGACAGAGCTTTCTTCTCTGGCTCTTAACTCTCGGTTCCATTGGACTGGTTGTACCTCTTGGCCTTTTCTATACTACTTCCTGCTGGATGTTCCTTGCCTTCCTCTACTCTCCAAAAGGTGAACTCTAGAGCCAGTTGGCACTGACAGTTCAGATCCTCAGAGCAGGTTACACTGCAGAGCCTCCTCAACGCTGGGAATTTCTCAGTCTCCTTTCTCTTTGGGTTCCAGCTTGCACACCCTCTTTCCCTTCATTATTGTTTATTCCAATCCCTCAATTCCTACTCATTTTATCTGGAGAGCAATTCAGCTGTCACTTATTAACTTTGTTCCCACCACCCCATCCATAGGAGACTAAATAAGTTTTCCTACCCTTGTGTGTTTCTCTCCATATTATGAACATTGGTGCCATTTGTCCACATAACTAGGTTTTCACCCCACTATACCTTCATCCCAATGCCCAGGGCACTGACAAGCACTGTTTGGTGGTGGTGTTTTGAATTGAATGAATTTCACCGGATACATGATGATTCTTGGTGAAGGAGGGGGCAGCAAGTGTGATACTGGGACAACTCCAAGAAGGTTCCAGGGCCAATCCAAAAAGGCCTTTAAAAAACTGCAGCTGTAATAAGTCCCCATCCAGGAAAGAAAGAGAGAGAAAACAGAGAAAGATAAAGAGAGAAAGAGAGAGAGAGAGAAAGAGAGAAAGGGAGAGAGATGAAGGAAGAGAAAGAAAGAGAGAGAGAAGGAGAGAAAGAAAGAAAGGGAAAGAGGAAGGAAGGGAGAGAGAGAGAGAGGAAGGAAGGAAGGAAGGAAGGGAGGGAGGGAGGAAGGAATCACAGCAGCCACACTCAACCACAACTGCCAACAAGTAATGTGATCCAGAGACAAATGTGTGTTGTTACAAGCAGCTGAGATTTGGGGGCTGTTTGTCACACACCATAACTGCCTAACATAGTGTAAGTACCTCATCTCTTAACAATGAAAAAGAAATGATTATGATTTTCAACCCTATATAGAAAGGTTTTTCTTTTAGAGTCTCTTTGAATTAACTGGTATTTTGGGGAAAACTATTGCTTAAAAATTGGCATCCTACATAATCAAACTTTTACCCCCAATGGGAGAAGTAAGATTTAGTGACCACTTACTCAGTAGAAGCTTTGCATACATTATCCTATTTTACCTTCTTAACAAAACTATGGAGGAAATATTTTTATTCCTATTTACAGAAAAACAAATGAGACTCAAAGAGAAGTTTAACTAGTTTGTCCAAGGTCACACAAAGGGAAGCCAAGATGTGAAACAGGTCTGGAATTCAGATAAGATCTCATTTCTTTCCCC
This sequence comes from Cabassous unicinctus, assembly GCA_029593785.1. Lineage (NCBI taxonomy): Eukaryota > Metazoa > Chordata > Mammalia > Cingulata > Chlamyphoridae > Cabassous > Cabassous unicinctus. Next base: position 1,533 of record JAQZBX010091903.1, read on the forward strand.
TGCAGCATGCTAAACCAGCACTCACCAAGCATTGCAAAGGCTAACAAAGGCTTCCTTTGAGGGGCCTCTAATGAGCTACATTTGGTGCAAAAGGCATCGTCCTTCCTGACATCATTAAAATATTTCTCACGAAACTATTTAGAAAAAAAAGACTTCTCCCATCTCCCCAAATTATTGAAAATATTTCTCTCAGCAAAAAGGAAAAAAAAAAACCAAACTTTTTGGATTTTTAAAAAATAATTGAATGCTTCTCCAGTGACGTACTGTTGAAACAAGAGATCAGTGAATTCTGTCTGGCAGGGAAAGCAAGAGAGTGTCTCTGAGATGCTCAGTGATCCTTGGAAACCTCGGTTCATGGAGAAGCGTTTCTGCTGACCAATGCCAGCCTTGATTCTAGTCATTTAAAAGATGCCCTGCTGACCGTGGCTTAAAATGACCTCCGTCAATCATTACGGGCTCATTGAAAACCTTTCCCATGCCAAACACCATGCTGGGAATAATGGGCACAACAAACCAGCTTTACTAGTCACTTTGCAAACATTATCTCATTTAACCCTCATAAATACATCATGAAATATTGTTTATTCCATTCTGCTAAGGAAATAAACTTTATTGTTATTTTCAGAGAGTTTAAGTTACTTGCTGAAAACCAAACTGGGTCTAAGCTAAGTCTGAGCGGCTTCAGTCAACCCATTCGTACCTTCCATTTTGTACCTTCTATGCCATCTTTATAATACTGTCAAAGGTCATTGTGCATTAAAGAGTTAATGTAGCAGGCCTGCGAGTGCTACCCTTAGAGAGGCCTGCTCTCAGCGTTGGCCCTTGGCCAGCTGGTAAACCGTTCTCTACACTGATATGTAGCTTTTCCTAAACGATAAGAGTGACTCACTAAGCCTAAACTGTGCAAACATAATGGCTTATGCTGACTACCTGCTTTCCTTCTGGGAGTCTGGAATTTTGGTACATGGTAGGCAGAGGGGGCCTATGTGAACTGGCAGACAACATCTCAAACGCATTGTCACAATTCGTTGCTGGATGAATTAAGCACGTCCTATGTGACTCCATGGAGAGGACTCTCAGAAGGTTTCCTCTGGGCTTCACGCCATGCACCTTTCCCTTTGTAGATTTTCCTTCCTATCTTTCACCATAATAAATCAAACCTGTGAGTAAGTACATGCTGAGTCCTGGGAGCCCTCCTAGAGAATCACCGAACCTGGGGGTAGACACAGCCACAGTCCCACATTCCAGGCAGCAACCAGCTATCTCAGCCCAACTTGCCATCATATGTTTTGAGGGAAATGAAACTAGTTCCTGTGAGATTCTGGAAAGCCATTTTTCAGTGCAAATGTGCTCTATTCTCCACTTCTGCTGGAAAATGACTGCTATGGACTGAATCATGTCCGCCCCCCCCCCCGGCCCCCAAAAGCCATGTTCAAGCCCTAACTCCTGGTCCTGTGGCTGTGAACGTATTTGTTAACAGGATCTTTAAGAGACCATCAGAATAGGTCCTAACATGACTGGAGTCTATATAAGCAGAGGAAATTTGGGCACAGTAGGAGAAGACAGAAGGAGACAGAGGGACAGAGGCAGAGACGGAGTGATGGACTGCCAGCCAGAGAAAGCACGAACCTGCCGGCACCTTGACTTTGGACTTCAAGCCTCCAAAATTGTGAGACGATAAACCCCTCTTGTGTAAGCTGACCAGTCAGTGGTATTTGCCATCGCAGCCCTGGCCAACTGAGACTGCGGCCACCTGAAAAGACACCCTGCTGCTCCCGGGCTGAGCCCTGTGGCGACTCGCTGCTACCCACAGCATGAAGTCCAAGGTCCTCAGCTGACCCAAGAGGCCTCCATCCACTGGCCTGTCTGCCCCTCCACCTCATTCTCACCTCCCATTTTATGGCAAACTGTGCTAGGCCCCCAAATGTTGGCCAGCCAGTGCCCTTCCCACCTCCTTCTCTGCCAGGCTGACTCCCACAGAAGCTTCGGGAAAAATCTCGGCTCGCAGCCACGTGGCCGTCATGTAACCATCGGCAGTTTGCAGGGGCCATCTCTCCTCCCTTCCCCTCTCACCTGGTTTCATCACACTCATTTGTTCAGCAGATCCCAAGTGCCCTCTGTGCATCAGACATTCTTCTACACAATAGGGACATGATGGGGAACAAGTTAAAAAGAGCCCCTGCCTTCATGGAGCCTAAGGTCAGGTTTCTCTTCAGGGAAATCTTCCCCATTTAACCGTCCTTCCTTGTCCTCACAGTCAAAATTAGCAGTCTCCTTTGGTCTCATTTTATTCTCAATAAAAACCTTTTGAGAATGCACTCCTATATATGCATATTGTTTACTTATAAATTATATGCATATTTAATGTGTATTGTATAATATAAAATATATGCCAAAAACATACATTTAAAAAGATTCTGATACAAATGGAGAAAGACGTGCTCTAAAATGATCTTCCCACCCTGAAATGGACCACCTGCACATGGTGTGGACACAGCACTCTTTGGAGACCACTGGTCCAGACTGAGAGACCCCACCTCCCACAGAAGCCTGGGACCAGCATTGCACTTGCCCTTTGGAATCGTCTGTTTACCTGTCTCTCTCTCCACCTGAGGACAGGGGCACATCACCTCAGCTCCGTGCCTGGGGCAGGGCGGGGCCTGAATGGGTCCTCCACAGACTTTTGTGGAAATACACACACAACTGAAGCGCTGACAGCTTTGTTACAATGCCTGTGATGACAGCTCCAAGACTAGGAGGGAGCATGATTCTCTGCCTGGTTGGATTTGGATTGCCCCAGGTTCTTAGTCACATACCTGTGACAGGAAACGCCATGTCAACAGCTCACACGGAGCCAGTGAAACTTTTATGAGGACGGAATCATGCGACCCAGCAAAAATGAAAGCTCAATTTTATTAAGGACTTGCTATGTGACAAGGGGGAAAAGTGCTTTAAGGCTGTTTTCTTTATCCTTGCTGACAACTTCACAAGGCTGTTCTGTCCTCATCTACAGAAAAGAAACCAAGACACATTAAGCAACTTTCTGAGGTCACAGAGCTAGTGAGAGAATTAAGACCAGATCCAAGGACCAACTCTTTAAAAACTCACCAAACTGACTCACAAAGGACAATTGCATAAACCATGTGTCAATATATTAATACATATTTGTAGAAGTCGTCTTAATCTGACCTGGCGCTGTCTTTTAGTCATTTCTCCATCAATGGGCTATTTTCACATCTGGGAAATGATGGGATTACTAAGCATGGAGGCGACTGCAAAGAACCTGGAGGCCAGGGATTGGGATTTGCTGCTCCGTAGCTCAGGGGGACCAGATGCTCAGAATCAGAGGTGGCCCCACTGACCTCGTACCATTGTACCATCACCTGCCCATCCCACGCTGATCCACCCCTTTGAGTCACTGTGTGGTATTATCATTGTAAGCAAATGTCCCCAATTCAGTCCTGAAATCGCTGCGGAGGCAGGGCGCTCTGAGAGACACCCTTGCAGTAGCTGACCTTCAGCAAGTCTCCTCCAACTGGGACCCAGTCCGGGATAATGAGCTTAGAACAGGGCTTAGAACTGTTTTCCTCTTTCTCCTTTCTTTTCTCCCCTTCTGTACCAGCTTTTATCGGCATTTTAGCAGAAGGCTGTTTTTCCTTCTGCACTTATTTATATTTAGCCTGAGCATCCTGTTAATTACAGAGCAGTTACAAGAGAATTAGGGACACTATATATAAATTTGCCATTTATGCAAATTGCTAAGAGAGAACAAAGAAAAATTAGCTTAATTAGAGTAATTGCTAAAAAAGCAGGAGGCGAGGCTAACACAGCTTTAATCAAAGCAGAAGCGAAGGAAGTCTCAAGGAAACCGTGACCCAAATCAGGGCAGATTGGAGGGTTCTGACCTTTGTCCACCTCAAGACCTTGCTGACACCTTGCTATGACGTGAGGCCGTGGAGGGGAAGGCCAGAGAGTGCTCAGCTTCAATCGCCACGTGGTTGCTTAAGAAACGGAATAAAACCTTTGTACGTGGAAAATGTGGGCTCCTGGGGTGGAGCAGGAGAAAGGAGCTGAAAATGATACTTGTACACTTGTACCACTTAGTCAGCAAACACATAGTTAGCACCCACTAAGCACCGGGTGCTGTGTACACTCTGGGGATGCAAAGGTGAATAATGTAATCACTGCCCTCGGGGGGGTCGAGAGGTGCCAGAGAAATAAAGAAGCAATAAACAAACAATGTGATAAGAGGAAAGTAGAAGGGCCTCGGGGATAGGGTTGTCAGATTTACCAAATACAAATACAAGACAAATTGTTAAATTTGAATCTCAGATAAACAACACATATGGTTTTAATATAAGTAAGTCCCATGCAATACTTGGAATATATTTAAATTGAAAAATAATTTGTGGTTCATCTGAAATTTAAGTTTAACTGGACATCCTGCATTTTTTCTGGCAACTCTAGAGATGGGGGAGTCCTTCTCTGTTTCCCCCCAGGACAAGGGGAAAAAACCCAGGGCATCCCCCTGACAGCAGGAAAATGTTCTCTAGCCAAGGACAGGTCCCTTCGACCTTGGGCTCCTACAAGAAGTGGAAGGAGAAGGAAGCCCTGAGATGAAATGAAGCTGGTGCTCCTCCCAGGGTCAAGGAAGGGAACAAAGCACCACTGTGCATTGGGCTCTTCGACTGTGCAATCACTGCCCTCACCGCCCTGCGCACCCCCACCCCAGTTCTACTAGACACACCTTTGTCCTGTGTGCATGAAGTGTTCTGTGGAAAGCAAGGAGGGGGCAGAGTTCCACGACTGGGCAGACGTGCTATGCCTTGCTCAAGAGCCATGCATCTCTTACCTCATTGAACCCTCACAATAACTCACATAAAGTAGATACTATTGTCCCCATTTCACAGTTGAGGTGCAGGGAGGTTAAGCAACTCGAAGGAATGGCTATTAAGAGCTAGAGCTGGGATTTAACCCAGGCAGTCTGGCTCCAGAGCCTGTAGTCTGATGCACCTGCTGAATTACCTGCCAGGTGGGATTCCCCAGCCAACTCCAGGGTAACAAAAGGAAATCACATCAGCCCTTATTCACCTCGTTTTTCTTATAAGAGAGCAAGAAACAAGAGAGCTGAACCCAGCAGCAGGGCAAATTAAGTTGTGAATTCTCTCTACACATTTGCACTTCCGGCCTTGAGAAAAGAAAGGGAATTTGACATGGACCCATGTTTGACTTCTACCTCTGTGTTCGGTTGGTCAGCCACAGAAACAGCTAAACCAAGGCTGTGAGCTATGAGGAGCTCAGAGTTCCCTCTCTGGGCCCTAAAATAATGATTGCAGTGGTTGTACCCAGTAATCTAGCCAGAGCAATACCTGGACCTAGTCACACCTTGGAGGGATATTATTAGCTCAGGAATTTATGAAGATAAACACTGTATGGAGACACTCTGTGAAATGGAAATATATATGGTTTATTTTGCCTCTCCAGGTATGGGACACATAGTGAGTTCTGTTCTCTCCCTTTCTCACTAAGGAACCCCTGATGATTCTGAGCCAACATACAAACAAGCAAACAGAAATTTTAAAAAGGATTGGCTGGATCTAACTCCTCTTTTTCATGTCCCTCATTCAGGGTGTCTGCTTCTGGCACAGGGGATTTTAACATTGGTCGTACCAAGTTCGCAGCCTTTGCTCCTACACTGCCCTGAATAATCACCTTCACTCATCACCACGCCCACCCCCACCCCCTCATCTACCCCCAACGCCGCTTCACCACCACTGCATGGAGTGGAATGCTTTATTGAATGAGGTCAGACCTCAAAAGCTGTCCTTCATTCCAGAAACAGCAAGAAGGATGATTCTGCGGGAGCTAGGTTCACTTTCAACGTCAATATCCCCCCTTCCCCTTAGTGGGGAGGAGTTGATAGTTTCCTGGAGTCTCTTGGGGGGAAGGTTAAATAGGGGAAACACCCATAAAATAGGGGTAAGGTAATTCACAGGGCAAAGGGCTGTAGCTATTTGACATTTCAGACTTGCTTTGTTTTGCCTTCCTCTCTTTGTTAGAGATTTCTTGGTTGCAAGAAACAAACACATAAATAAGGAAATCTGCACCCTCCCCGCCAAAAAAGAAAAAAGATTCATGGACGTGTTCAACCTCATCGGGACAGGAACTAAGCACGTGGACTTTCCATCTCTCTGGTTGTTGTGGTGTCTTGTCTCTGGCTTTCCTGGCGTGAGTAGGCAGAGAGCAGACTCCACGTGATCCCGCAGTGCAGGCAGCCAACACTTTCAGCTGCAGTGATGTATCGCAGAGCTCACATTGCTGAGAAGGAGACAGAGACAAAGAGGGAGCAGAGGGAGAGGGGCAGCTCAGCCCAGCTCGCAGCTAGAGTTCTCCAGGGTCCTTTGTCTGTCTTTGATCCAGTTGTGGCCAATACAGGGAGGTTCCAAGTGCAAACAGGGCAACCAGGACCGTGGGAAGCGGACTCTTTAAAGTGAGTATACAGGGGAAGGAAACGATTGTCTCAGCTGCCGCAACCGTCTCTTCTCTATCCCCCTGGATAGCACCTTTATCATGGTCAATACCTCTGTAACATCCTGCCTTTCCCTAGCGAGGGAACTGGACGTCTCAAAACTGCTTTACCAACTTACCTTGCCTTCCCCTATGTCCCCTTTTCAGATGATGACTTTTTGAGACAGCTTGAGGGTTTTTTTTTTATTTTTTCGGTTTGGTTTGGATTTTTCATCTCTGGTTTGTCCTGTCCAATGACAGCCTACATTTCGTTTTGTCACAGAATGTTTTGTTATCTCCTTTTGTGATTAGGGCACATGGTATAGCTGGAGTTAGTATTCTCATTTCCCTTGTATTTGCTCAGTAGGACTTATTTAATAGTGGTGCCCCCCTCATCTGGGTAAGGACTCAGGCAATCAAAGATGAATCCAAGCAATATCATTGGTGTCACAAAGGATGGCACACAAAGTCCAACAGGTGATAAATGTCCAGAGGAGAAAAAGAAAAAAGCAACTTGGATGCAAATCCTGAAAAACAAACACCAAATGCGCCCGTCTTCCAGTCACTGCGACATCCTCCGTTGCTAATGCTGGAATGTCAGCAGCAGTGATGGTGAAAGGGCCCAGAACCCTAAGCAGGGGATTAGGGAAGATGATGACTAGAAAGTGTGGTTTAGGCTGCATAAAGTTTGAAGAAAGTCTTCTCCTTGGAAGAGAGCTGCAATTGAGATATTTTATCACCAGGGTGACCATATAATTTATCATCCAGACTGGGAAATTTTAAAAGTGAAAGGGTGTGCTATTAGGAGTCACACTGGGATAACAGGTGTAAACCAAATCTAGCCTGGGTAGACAGGACGCGTGGTCATCCTACAGGCAGTGCCCGCTCCTGAGCGGGCTGTAAGTATCATGGCCTCTAGAATGTCTTCCCTGCTTTTCCATCAACACCCAGGAGACGGCAGCTAGCTGGGATTGGGATGGGGTGGAAGAGGCTCCTTTCCTGGGTGCGACCATTAAATCATCTCCAAGGCAACACTAGCACAGGTGGGAACCACAAAATTGCTCCTTGCCCACTTGAGCGTGGGGCCGTTTCCTTGATCACAGTGTTATTTCCTGACTATTTTCTGTACTACACCATGGTGTGTTACCATGATCTTTGACCTGTATCACAGCAGCACAGGGCTACTCCTCAGGGCTTGGCACCATATAGACCCTCGGTAAATGCTGTGCAATGAATAACAGAATGCTCTGAGGTCTTTGTGCTTCTGAATCATCTTGTGAATCTTTAAAATGCAGAAGTTTCTTGAGAAAAAGTACAATTTCCTTCCTTCCTTTCTTCCTCCCTCACTCCTTTCTTCCTTCCCTCCCATCCTCTTTCCCTCTGGTTTTCCACTGAGTGCTGCAATCCAAGCTCAGCTCTAGGTCTTTGCTTCTGCAAAGCTCAGGTAGTCCCTGTGTAAGCTTAGGGTTGCCCTGTATCCCTGGCTCGAAGTGTACCTTCTCACATGAACCGTTGGGTCTAACCAGAGATGAGAGATGCTGTCTGTTCTGGGATGTACAAACAGCCAGAGAACCTCACCAGGGCTCACATATGTCTTCCCCTTGGCACTCTGCAAGTCATGGCTTCCAAGTGCTCTCCTTGGGTTAATCCATGCAGGAGAATAACTTTTTTTCTTGGATACAAACTCCTAATGAAGAAGTGATTTAAGATGGACAGAAACAAATATAGTTATCCTCAGAGAAGAGGCCAGAGTGGCAGCCATCCCGAAAACAACTACATGAGGAACACAAGGAGGAACTGGGGTGTTTGTGCTGGAGAAGAGAAGACGTGGCAAGGGGCAGCCACTGGCTTCAAATGTCCAGCGTGCTGGTGTCTGAGAAGATGAAAATGTGCCCTGAGTGTCTCCAAGGGGCAGAACCAGGACTAGTGGGGAAAAGCGACAGAGAGTTAGTTTTGTTGTTAAATATGAGTCACATATTTCTAATGGTTTTATCAATAATCATCATTTAATGTTTGATTATTTATATTGTATGCATCTGTTGACTCTTGTATTTTGAACCTAACGATTGATTTCTTCAACTGATGATGGCTGTGCTTGGTGGACACATTGGACAAATCATAAATTGTATTGAATCCCGAGAAAAATGATCACTTGTATTGAGGTTACTCCTTTATTCCCAAGGTCTATCCAATTTCCCAGTGTCTTGTCCCATTTTCCCTGAAAGGTTGCAATCTCTTTTGGGTTTGTTAAATGCTTAGCTTTGACTTGGGCACTTTGACAGGATAGGAGAGGAAGACAAACCATTTAAATGTGTCCCTGCTCTCCAGGTGCTCTAAATTTAGCAGGAAAGACAAGACACAGGCAAAAGAGCACAAGACCGAGTCTGAGGTTCTTTCGACTTCCAATTCTACTGCCCAGTTTTCATTAAGGAGGAGCCCTTGTCCTTGAACCTCAATGGAAAAATAATTTAGAGATCATCTGAGTTATCTCATTTGATAGTCCCAAGGACATAGGGAGGCAGGGATGCCTATTTTGCCCGTTTTCCGACGAGGGAATTGAAGTTCAGCAGGGTCAAGCCCGCTGCTGAGAATCTTGCATCTCTGAAGCCCCAGCACTGATCCTTCAGATCCCAAATCCTGTGGCCAGCCCTTTCCCCACACTGAGTCTTGGGCTTGCTGTCGGCGGTTCTGGGCAGTGGTAGAATACATTACTTGAAATGTAGAAAGATAAGGCTGACTTCTGGGGATTAAACTGCAAAATCACTGAAAACCGAGTCGCCATGAAAAGTAAGTGCCATAGTGGGATGAAAGAGCTCTGTGAACCCGTGAGCAGAGTACAGGAAAATGCAATACACACCCAGCCCCCGGGAGCTCACGCACTTACTAGGGGAGGAAGGCAGGCACACAAATTACTACAGTGTGGGAAGTATTTGGAGTATTTCGGGAGATGACCAAGGGAGACCGCGCCATACAGGAGTCTTAGAATGAACTTATTGAAAGCAAATGACTGGGTTTTGTGGGCTGCAGCCAAAGCATATGCATCCCACCAATTTATCCACAGCAGGCACAGGCTCTTGAGAACATCTCACTGCTGCACACTAGTGGATGTATTTACTGAATGAAGTTTCTACGAAGACCTCCTTCCCTCCTAACAGAATGAGACTAGTACAGGCAGGGAGCCGGTCTTTCTGTATGGGCTCTAGCAAGACGTGCATCATCACTCCATTGTAATTGGAACAAGGGCCTTTCTACTCAGAGGCAGAGAGGCCTAAGGGCTTAGAGGAGGTTTTGAATGGAAAGGAATATGCTTCACAATCCAAGTTTCTTCTTGGGGACAGTTTAGACTTTTAACTTTAAATCAGGTTTGTTTATAATTTACATGACAGTTGGGGACAAAGGAGCCATTCCAGTTATTGCTTCATACCAAATTACCCCCAAAGTTAGTGGTTTAAAGTAACAATTTATTATCACTCTTGATTCTGTGGGTTGACTGGGCTTGGATGGTTCCTGGGGTCTCTCACGCGGCACCAGATATCTGAAGACCCAGCTGGGCTGGATGTCCAGGATGGGCTGCTCCCATGGTGGGCAATTGATCCTGGCCATTAGCAGCTGGGAGCTCGACTGGGACTCTGGACAGGAATGTCTACAAGTGGCCTCTCTGTGTGCTTTGGGCTACTCACACATAGTGGTTCTGAGAGGTAGTCTCCCAAGATGGAGAGTTCCTAGAGAACCCAGCAGAAGCTGCCTATAGCCTAACTTTGGAAGGCCTAGAAGGTCACTTCCACTGGTGAAGGCCAGCCTTCCATGCCTGCGGTAGAGGCTGCATGCTGTGCTTATACGGATGAAAGGGTTTAGCCCTTGCCTATGGGAAGCTAACTAATACAGAAGACAGACAAGACATGGTGGGGAAGCAAAAGGAAAAAGTAGCTCAGGAAGGTGGGGGTTCAGAGCAGGCTTCATAGAGGAAGTGCCTGCTTGGGCAAAGGCAGGAAGGGGAAGTAGGTATTTGCCCTGGCAAGTGTGTATATGGGTGTTGAGGGGAGGGGAGGGATTTGGTGATTCAAGACTGAGAAAACAACATAATGAAATGAAAGAAAGTCCCTTGCATTCTGGAAACTATAGAGATCCAATATTTCTGGACAAGCAGAAAATCCACAAACTGGGGCTAAGATTGCACAAGATGTTAATGTAAATCATCCTTGATCAAGTAAGCTCAGAAACAAATTAAATCCTGTTTTGCTGCAGTACTTCTTGGATTTTTATTTTTTTTATTTTATTTTATTTTTTTTTTTTTT
>JAQZBX010091904.1:0-12334 GCA_029593785.1 Cabassous unicinctus
TTTTTTTTTTTACCACTTGACACTTTGGTAGCTTCTAAACACTTTTATTTTTTTTAAAAATATGCTCCAGGTAGTTACTTCCATCTAACATGGTTTCCACTATGACAGAAGAGAATGAAATACAACCCAAAGCCACAACCTGAAGCAGAGCTGGTCTTAATGACATACATACCCACATTTAAGCAATAAATTCTTATTATTTCATGCCAATGAATTTGAGTTACTGTCTTTTGTGCCATGAAGACTGAATAATAAAGGAATACACATCCCACACCTAACCAGATGGGTGAGAATTTTAAATGTACAATTTGAAAATTTTTGATGATAGCATATACCAGAGTAACCTTCATCACATTAAAGACAAAAGTATTTCCACATAGATACCTCATGCTTCTGTCTAACCATTTCCCAGCTAGACCCACAGACAACTGCCATTCTGATTTCTTCAACTTTAGATTTGTTTTACCTACTTAGGACTTAATATAACTAAAATCTTAAACTTTTATGGCTGACATATTTCTCACAGCTTTGGTAGCTTTGAGGTCCAATAGTGTTTCATATATCAGAAATGTGTTCCATTTAATTACTGACAGCACAATCATTTAGTCCCATTCCCTTGCTTTTAGAAATTTGATTTATTTCCAGAAATTTTGTGTTTCTGCTATTGTTATGAATAAAGCCTTTATGCACACTTCTATGTAAGTCTTGTTATGAATGTGCATGTTATAATTTTCCTCAGTAAATCCTTAATTGTGTAATTTTATGATATAAGAAAAAGGCATGTTTAAATTTGTATGACAAATCTAACATCTACCTAAAAGAGATTACCATTGCACTTTATTACCACCAATGTGTGAGTCATCCAGTTTCTCTACAACCTTGCCAGTCTTTTCAATTAACTCTTTTTTTATCTGCACAAATATTATTTTTGTGCTTTTAATTTCCATTTTCTAAATGATTAATAATGTTGAACACGTCTATGTGTTGATTACTCAAATATATATTTTCTTTAAATGCTTTTTCAATTCTTTTGCCAATATTACTCATGGTTAATTTTTTCCTTTTTATTATTTTGTTGTACTTTTATATATAAGTGGATTCAAGTCTTTTTAAAGGAATAAATATTGTGAATACTTTCTCTGCATCTGTTGAGATATTCATTCTCTTGGAGGTGTGACTGATAGATACCATTGTTCATTAAGTCCATTTTATCATTTTTTGCTTCTTGAACTTATGGTAAATATGACTTCTGGATTATGTCTAAGAAAAGTTTGGAAACACCACATTAAACACAAATCCTGAGAAAAGGATAATTGGTCAAACAATATGGCACTATGAGATGTTCCAGAATTTAGTTTCCTCACAAAATCTTAGAAAAAGAAGAAAAAACTGGTAGAATAAATTTTAGAAATGGAAGCAGGAGCTCATAGAGCCCTTGAAGCCCTGCCCAGCCCCAGTGCAATGTGGTGTAGAGCTGGTCTGGCCTTTCAATGTGGCTCTCCAAAGTTAATACATTAAAAGAGTAAATACATAGTGGACAGCAAAATTTTTATAGTACTGGAATTTTTTATATTTTTGTACTTTATTTGTTATTTTTTAAACTATTATTATTTCATTTTCTTATTAATTTTATTTGGTTACTTTGTTAACTTCATTTTTGGGGAGGTTTTGGAACTCAGAAACATCACAACTGTGGCAGGGGAGGATCACAGGTGTGAGGTGTCAGTGATATGTGGATGTATGGGGAGGGGTGCACCTGGGGCATGCCTTTAAGACATATGAATATGTTCATGTGTTCATGGGGCATTGTCTTGGTAGGTGGAGAACCACACAAACCAAAGGAATGTTGAATTCCCATCTTGGAGAGTTCTGCTCTATTTTCTAATAGGATGGCAAGAATGTCCTGAGTTCAAGGGCAGGGCCTAGTGAAGGAAGACAGATCATTATGCCAGGCTCTTGATATTGATGATTGTACTCATGAACTTTTACTTGTGAAGTTGAAATGTGTCCAGGTATGATATATTGCCTAACAGTTACATCCTGAAAACCTCTTTGTTGCTCAAATGTGACCTCTCCCTAAGTGAAACTCAACATGTAAAAGCTCTACATTCCCACTAGCATGGGACATAACTCCTGGGGAAAAGCCTTTTTGGCACTGAGGGATTATTACCAAGCACCAACTAAATGCAATTCCAGAAAGGCATCTGGAAAAAGACCTTGATCAAAAGGAGAAATATTAAATAAAATAAGTTGTTATGGCTAAGAGACTTTAAAGTGAGTTGGGAGGTCATTCCAGAGGTTATGCTTGTGCATGACTCAGCAGAATGTCATTGCCACAGTAAACATTGCCTTAAACAGCAGGGCTCCTGAGAGTTTTAGAGACATCTATACAGTATAAGTAGTTCAGACAAGCTCAAGAATTCAGCAACCTGTCAGTGGACATTGCTTTGGAATTTATGCCCCTCAGTGTAACAGAGTAAAACTCATTTATAGTTTCTCTACACATGGCTTTTCTGCCCCTTTAATTTGAATGTATAATTAGCACTAAACTTGTTAAATATATGTCCCAAAGGTTTAATCTTAAATCAATCCTATTTCCAACACCTTGATTCTGGGAGAAATAGCATTGTTGTCTTGATGCTAGCTATAGCATACATAGTCTCTTGGAAAACACTGCTCCAGCCCTGCAAGATATTGCCACTTAGTTGAGACAGTAATTGAGTCTTCAAAAGGCCATTCAAGTGTTCTATCAATCAAGCCCCTTCAGGTTGATGAGGAACATGGTAAGACCAGTGAATTCCATGAGCATATGCCTATTCCCACACATGATTTCTTAAAATGTGTGTTCCTTGATCAGAAGCAATGGTGTGTGGAATGCCATGTTGATGGCTAAGACATTTGGTAAGTCCCCAGAAGGCAGTTTGGCAAAAGCAATGCAGGAAGGGAAAGAAACCCATATCCAGAGAATATATATATTCCAATTAGAAAATATCACTGGGTCTACCATGATGGACATGGTCCTTTTTAATCAACCTGCCATCATTTTGCAGGCTGATCACTTGGGGGAATGGTGCAATATTGCAAGCTGAGTGTGGTTCTATGTTGCTTGGCCTGCATTGCTTTGATTACTGCACATGGCTGTGACTCCATCTGGAACCATGGAAGGAGAGAAAGTTGAGAGAAGCTTCATCAATTACTGGAGCAACTCAGGCAGCTTCAGCTTCCATGGATTATAGTACCAACTGCATCCTCAGCTCCTAAACCACAATCAGCAAGGGAGAAATGGTAAAACCAAATGAAAAAGAGTTGGCTAATTTCAGATTGGCTAAACATGAGCCATTTTAATATTCCAAATTCAGTTGAACCAAGTTTCAAAGAGAGGCTGTAGCAAAAAGCCAATAAAATAGAAATCTCTAAACTAAAAAAAGGAACTGTGATGAGAATAAATGGATCTAGTAAATCAGATGCCATGACATCAAGAAAGAATTACAATCCCTACCAATTAATAGGAACATATGGCCCAGTCAAAGGAAAAAGATAGGCCTTGAGGTGACATTAAGTAGTTGAAACAACTAATCATAGATGATGAAACAAATCTCATTAATAAATTAAATTACGTGGCTAAAGAGATTAAGGATATTAAGAAGACACTAGGTATGTACAAAGAATTTTTAAACATCTATGTAATCTTAGCATCTTTTAAAATATATTTTTTAAAAATGAATAAGTTACAAAAAAAAGAGAGATAGAGGAAAGAGGAAGGCTGAACCCTCATAGACATGGTCCGCCATCTTGGTTCAACACATGGCAAAAGACTTTGGGTGAGAAAGTACCTCTTATGGTACCTTGAGTTGGACTCTTTAGGGTCTTGTGACTGTAAGCTTCTACCCCAAATAAATACCCTTATAAAAACCAAAAAAAAAAAAAAGACACTAGGTAGACACAAAGAAGAATTTTTAAACATACATAGAAATATAGCAGGACTTATGGGAATGAAAGGCACAGAAAATGAAAGTTAAAATACACTGAAAGCTTTTAATAGCAGATGTGAAGAGGCATAAGTATGGATCAATGAGCTTGAATACAGGGCTTCTGAAAATGAATATACAAAGGAATAGATAAAGAAATGAATGGAAAAAAGTTGAACGGGGTCTCAGGGAACTATGTGACAGCAAGAGTCATGCAACATATATATCATGGGTGCCCCAGAAGGAGAAGAGAAAGGAAAGGGGGTGGGAGGAATATTTGAGGAAATAATGGTATAAAATATCTCAATCAATTTGAAGGACATAGATATTCTTCCCAAAAACTGCAATGTACTCCCATCTGAATAAATCTGAATAGACCTTCACTAGGACACATACTAATCAGAATGTCTAATGACAAAAATAAAGAAAGAATCCTGAAAGCAGCAAGAGATAAGAGATTCATCACATGCAAGGGATGCCCAATAAGGTTAAGTTCTGATTTCTTATCAGAAACTATGGAGGAAAGAATGCATTGGTAGGATATATTTAAGACACTGAAAGAGAAAAACTGCCAGCCAAGAAACTTCTATCTGGTAATATTTCCTTTAAAAATTGAGAGCTAGTTTAGAATATTCACAGATAAACAGAAATTGTGAGAGTTTCTAATAAAGAAACGAGGAATGCAGGAAACATTAAAGGGAGTGCTACATACTGAAAAGAAAACACAGGAGAGTGAGACTTCTAAGTGAGTCTGGATTATATCAGTAAAATTAACTCATAGTGTAAAATGAGTGGTGAAAATAAGATATGACAGATAAAACCCAAAGATCAAAATGGGTGAATTAAGGACTGCCTTTAGAGTAATAACTTTGGATATTAATGGATTAAACTCCAAAATCAAAAGATATGGATTGGTGGAGTGGTAAGAAAATATGTGCTAATATTTATGATCCAAATGCAAACCTGGAGGAACTAACATAAGACCAACAAATTATTCCCAAATCAAGTCAAAGGAAAGAAATAATAAAGATAAGAAGAGAAATAAATGATCTAGAGAATAAAAAAACAGTAATCAAAAAAACTGAAAGATGTTTCTTTGAGAAAATCAACAAAATCGACAAACCCTTAGGTAGACTGACAAAGGAAAAAAGAGAGAAGACAACAATAAAAGCAATATATGAGAGGGGAGACATTTCCACTGATCCTGTAGAAATAAGAGTGATCATAAGAGGATATTATGGACAAATGTATGCCAAAAAACTCGACAATGTAGATGACATGGACAAATTCCTAGAAAGACATGAACCACCTACATTGACCCCAGAAGAAATAGAAGACAACAACAAACCAATCACAAGGGAAGAGATTGAAACAGCCATCAAAAACCCCCTAAGGATGAAAAGCACAGAACCAGATGGTTTCAAAGGTGAATTATTTCAATCATTCGAAGACAATCTAATACCAATCTTTTTCAAGCTCTTCCAAAAAATTCAACAGGGAAGAGCACTACCAAACTCATTGTATGAAGCTAACATCACCCTAATAACAAAACCAGAAAAAGATACTATGAAAAAAGAAAATTACAGATCAATATTTCTAATGAATATGATGCAAAAATCCTCAACAAAATAATTGCAAACAGAATCCAAAAGCACATTTAAAAAAGTATACACCATGATCAAGAGGGCTTTATCCAAGGTATGCAAGGGTGGTTCATCAGAAGAAAATCAATTAATGTAATATACCACATTGATAAATTGAAGAATAAAAATCACATGATCCTCCTGATTGGTACAGAAAAGGCATTTCACAAAATACAGCACCTTTTCTTGGTAAAAACACTCCCAAAGATTGGCATAGAAGGAAGTTTTCTCAATATGGTACAGTGCATATATGGAAAAACTACAGCCAGCATTATACTCAATGGACAAAGACTGAAATCTTTCCCATTGAGATCAGAAATTAGACAAGGATGTCCACTGTACCACTGTTGTTCAATACTGTGCTAGGAGTTCTAGCTAGAGTAATTAGGCTAAATAAAGTAATAAAAGGTTATCAAATAGGAAAGGAAGAAAACCTTGCCCTGTTCACTGATGATATGATACTATATTTAGAAAATCCTGAAAAATACAGAACAAAACTACTAGAACTATTATAGGAGTTCAGCAAATTGATGGGATACAAGATTAATACCCAAAATTCAATAGCATTTCATTCACCACATTTGTGCAATCTGAGGAGGAAATCACAAAAAACTACCATTTATAATAGCAACTAAAAAAATTAAATATTTAGGAACAAACTTAACTGAGGACATAGAGGACCTTTATTAGAAAACTACAAACCATTGCTAAAACAAAGTGAAGAAGATTGAAATAAATGAAAGGATATTCTTTGTTGATGGATTAGAAGACTGAATATCTTTAAGATGTTAATTTTACCCAATCTGATTTACATATTCAACACAATCCCAATAAAAGTCCTGCCCATTATTTTTGCAGAAATGGAAAAGACAATTATCAAACTTATTTGAGGGGGTAAGGGACCCCGAATAGCCAAAAGTGTCTTAAAAATAAGAACGAAGTTGGAAGACACTCACTTCCTGACTTTAAAGAATATCACTTAGCTATAGTGGTAAAACTGCATGGTACTGACAGAAAGACAGACACATTGACCAATGGTACCAAATTAAGAACTCAGAAATAGACCCTCACATCTACAGTCAAGTGATTTTTGACAAGGCTTTCCATTTCTCCCACCTGGGCCAGAATAGTCTATTCAACAAAAGGGTGCTGAGAAAACTGGCTAGCCATATCCACAAGAAAGGAAAAGGAACCCTATCTTACATCTTATACAAAAATTAACACAAAATGGATCAAGGACCTAAATATAAATACAAAAACCATAACACTCCGAGAAGAAACTGTGGGAAAACATCTTCAAGATTTTGTGATAGGTGGTAGTTTCTTAAACCTTACACCTAAAGTATGAGCAACAAAAGAAAAAAGAGATTAATCAGAGCTCCTCAAAATTAAACACTTCTGCACCTCAGAGGATTTTTTAAAAAAGGGTGAAAAGGCACGGAGAAAATATTTGACAATCACATATCCAATAACAGTTGAATATCCATTGTATATAAAGAGATCATACAACTCAATGATAAAAATGCTAACTATCCAATTTCAAAAGAGAACAAGACTTGAAAAGAGTTGTCCAAGGAGGAAATACAAATGGTGAAAAAACACATCAATAAATGTTTAACATCACTAGTGATTAGGGAAATGCAAATCAAAACTTCAACGACATATCATTTCAAACTTAGAATGGTCACTATTAAAAAGTCAGAAAACTATAAGTGTTTTAAAGGACTTGGAGAGACAGGAATGTTATTCATTGTTGTTAGGAATGTAGAATGTACAGCCACTGTGGAGTACTGTTTGGCAGTTCCTAAGGAAGTTGAATATAAACTTACCATGTGTTCCAGTAATAGCCTTACTAGGTATAAAACTCAAAGAACTGAGAACAATTACAAGAACAGACATTTGCTGACCTATGTTCATAGCATTTGTGGAAGTTTGAGACATTTTACGAATTCAAAATAGATAAAGATTAATTTCATAAACTAATCTATTCCTTTGGGTGTGCTTTCCTTTGATTTTATTAGGTTCACCTGAGATGTTTTGATTAAATTACCTCTTAATATTAGGGATTTGATTTGACTACATCAGTAAGGTGTAACTCAGGTTGAGTCCCTGCCCCCTTGGTGGGCCTATATGAATAGACACTCACTCATGAAGACACATGGGAAGAGAGAGAGCTCCATAGACATGGAAGATGAGAGATCTTTTTCAGTTTGGATCCTGGAGATTCCAGGAGAGATGGGCTATTCACCTGATAGTTTGCATCTGAATAGAAAAGAGCAGCTGAGCAACTGAGTAGGAATAGAAAGAAATGAGCCTATGCCAGAGACTGATATGGGAAGCCTTGAGAGATCAAGCAGAGATTGTCTGCAAGACAAAACAGAGATTGTCCTAGCAAAAGATAATGCTTAAAGTTGTGTGGCAGCAGTAGACAAAAATAGATTTATTAGATTCTTATTAAACTAATAAAATAAATGTCTTAAGCCTTTTCAAAAATTACATGTGGCAGCCAGGCATATCAAGACCTCAATTTATTTTTAATACCCTATAGGCATTGGGTTAATTTTTAGTTGAAAAGCATGGTGTTTTCTATGGAATATCATGAGTTCATTTATGGGATTTATCAATATTTTCTTTGAAAAGTTCAAATGAGATTGATGTTAAGTTGAAGTATATAAGAATCTGGTAATTTTATAAATGTGAAATAGTTGATTTTTACATTATATTTAAAAGCAATTATTGTTTTCCTCAATATTTTTGTTAGTCTTTTTCCTTTTAATATTTCCACAATATCTTCAATCATATTATGTGTCTTTCAGTTATATTTTGCCTTATGGTATATATTTTCCAATGTTTGCAGTCATACTAATCAATGAAAAGTCAATGTATGTGACTTAACATATATATCTCCTTATTTTTCATACAGCCATGGTGTTTAATTACATTAATTCATGTTTATGGGGGTAATTGATTATGCTTTTCATTTTGGCAAATTCAGAAATGTATTTTTTCCCTCTCAAATTTTAAATTTTGACACTGCTTTAATAGAGCTTTCATACTTACAGGAATTCCTGCACAAAGAGAATATTTATAGTACAATTGAAGTATAAATTAGGATTGCCATTTTCTCAGTCTGAGTGCCATGCTTCTGAACCAAAATAAAGTTTTAACTTATGCTGTTTTTAATGATTGATTCCAATAATCAAGTGAAAATGGAAGTATTGGTAGGCAATGGAGTCAAATGTGTGTATTTCTTAGGGAGATCCTCTGAAGCACCTGCAATTATTATCATGAAGCATGAAAAAATTAACAGAAAGCTGCAATAATCCTACACAGAAAGTACCATTAAAGATTAAGACCCTTTCATTATGAGGTCTTGTATTGTTCTACTAATGAAGTTCCCCCCAACAACTGATGCCTGTTTGTGTGTGAGCAAACGGAAGAGTTGAAGAAAATGTTATAAAGAACATAGACAAATGGCTATTTGCAGAAAAGAAGATTGCCGCAGTTTCATATATTAGGGCAAAATAGATGAAGTAAGTACTGCCTTTACAGTAATCACATTGAATGTTAAAGGTTTGAATTCCCCAGTGAAAACAGATAGACAGAGAGAATGGATAAATACTATGAACCATGTATATGTTGTCTATCAGAGACTCATCTCAGATGTAATGGCTTTAAAAGTCAAATGTTGGAAAAAGATATTCCATGCAAATAGTAACCAAAAATGAGCTGAGTTAACAATACTAATATCAGAAAAAATAGATTTTAAATGTGAAACTGTTATAAGGGATGGAGAAGGTCATTATATATTAATAAAAGGGACAAATTACCAAGAAGAAATAACTATATTAAATATTTATTCACCTAAACTGAGTGTCCCATGGTACATGAAGCACACAGTGGCAAAGCTTAAGAAAGAAATAGATGTTTCTATGATAATAGTGGAGACTTCAATACACCACTCTCAGTATTGGATAGAGCATCTGGACAGAGCATAAATAAAGAAACAGAGAGCTTAAATATCAAGATAAAAGGATTAGACCTAACAGACATGTCTAGATCCTTACACCCAAAGCAGCAAGATATATGTTCTTTTCAAGTGCTCATGGATCCTTCTACATGATAGGCCATATGTTGTATCAGAAGATAAGTCTAAATAAAATTTAAAAGCCTGAAATTATACAAAGCACTTTCTCTGATCATAATGGAATGAAGCTAGAAATCAATAATGGATGGAAAAAGGGAAAATTTATAAATATTTGTAGATTAACAAGACAGTCTTAAATAATCAATGAGTCAAAGAGAAATTGCAAGTGAATTCAGCAAGTTTCTTGAGATGAATGAAAATGAATAAAGAACATATCAAATCCAATGGGACAACAAAGTCAGTCCTGAAAGGCAAAAATAAAGAAAGAACAAAAATTAAATATCTAACTGCACACCTGTAAGTACTAGAAAAAGAACATTGAACTAATCACAAACCAAGTTGAATAAAAGAAATAGTAAGATGAAAGCAGAAATAAATGAAATTGAAAACAAACAAACAATAGAGAAATCAACAAAACCAAAAGTTGGTTCTTTGAGAAGATCAACAAAATTGACAAACACTTAGGTAGATAGTCAAAGAAAAAGAAGATGCTAATAAATAAAATCGGAAATGAGAAGGGTGACATTACTTACCACTGATCCTGCAGAAATAAGAAAGATCATAAGAGGATACTATGAACACCAGTTGCCAAAAAGCTAAATGATGTAGATGAGATGGACAAATTTCTAGAAATATATGAACCACCTACACTGATGCTAGAAGAAATTGAAGACATCAACAAACATATCACAAGTGAAGAGAATGAAATAGTCATCAAATCCTCCCAAAGATTAAAAGTCACAGACAAGATGGATTCACATTTGAATTCTACCAATCATTCAAAGATGATCTAATACCAATCATGGTCAAGCTCTTTAAAAAAATTGAGCAGGAATGAAGGCTAACAAACTCATTCTATGAAGCCAACATCACTCTAATACCAAAACCAGATAAAACTAATATGAAATAATAAAATTGCACACCAATATCCTTAATGAATATAGATGCAAAAGTCTTCAACAAAATACTTGCAAACCAAATCCAAAAGCACATTAAAAGAATTATATACCAGGTTTGTATATTTTTTTATCCCAGGTATGCATGGGTGGGTCAAAACAAGAAAATGAATAAGTAAAATAAACCACATTGATAAATTGAAGAAGAAAAATCAGATGATGCTCTTGATTGATGCAGAAAAGGCTTTTTGGCAAAATAACGCATCCTTTCCTGTTAAAAACATTCCAAAATATAGGAGTAGAAAGAAGTTTTTTTCAATATGGTAAGGGTATATATAAAAACCTATAGCTAGCATTGTACTCAGTGGTCAAAGATTGGCAGCGTTCTCATTGAGATTAGGAACAAGAAAAGGATGCCCACTATCACCCCTGTTATTCAATATTGTGCAGGAAGTTTTGGCTAGAACAATTATGCTAGTTAAGGAAATAAAAGGCACACAAATAGGAAAGGAAGAAGAAAAACTTGTACTATTAGCAGATATTTTGATCCTATATCTAGAAAATCCTGAAACATACACAACAAAGCTACTAGAATTAGTAGACAGGTTCAGCAAAGGGGTGAGATACAAGATTAATACCAAATATTCAATAGCATATCATATAATAATGATGTAAATTCTGAGGAAGAAATCAGGAAAAACTCCATTTATAAGAGCAAATAATTTGGACTGTTTCTTGAAGTGCAGGTTTCTTATTGACATACTCTCTTAATTTCTGTTTATCTGTGAATATTTTAAACTCTCCATCATTTTTGAATGCAGAGGATCATTGGGGGGAGTTGGGGATAAGGGATTCATGGGAGCAAGTCCATCTGAATATACATGAAAGATATATAAAATTGTTCAAATGATCAAGCGATGGGGCATGGTCACGGTGGGTAGACAATTACTCAATGAGGACATCTGAATTCCCACCCTGGAGAGCTCTGCTGCATTCCCCAAGGGAGCAGCAACCATCCCCAGAGTGCAGAGGCAGTGTCTGGCAAAAGAGGATGGCCCACTGATGGGTTCTTGTTATTGAGGACTAGCCTTATGAGTATTTGCTCTTCTAATTGAAACTTACCCTACTGTTATGGGGGTGCCTAAGGGTTACCACCTGAGAGCCTCCTTGTTGCTCAAATGTGGCCTCTCTCTAAGCCAAACTCAGCATTTGAATGCATTACCTCCCCCCCAAAGTGGGACATGACTCCCGGGGATGAGCCTCCCTGGCAACGAGGGATTAATACCAAGTGCCAAGTGGCAACATGTTCAGAAAAAGACCTTGAATAAAAGGGGGAAAAGGTAAAGAGAAATGAGTTCACATGGCTAAGAGACTTCAAAGAGAGTCGGGAGGTCATCCCAGAGGTAATACTTATGCATACCTCAGTAGGATCTCATAAAACACCAAAGTGGATATCACCCCACACTGAGGGACCCCTAAGTGCTCTGGTGACACCCAGGTCCTATACAAGTGGGGATAGCCCCAGAGAATGATGCCTAATTAGTGGGCTCTTCATTGGCATCTGTGTTCCTGAGAGTGACAGAGTTGGACTCAAACAAGTCATCCCTGCACATGGTCCATCAGTCCCTTCTACTCAAACCTATATGTGATGCAGGAGTTTTTAGGTGTACTTCCAGAGAC
>JAQZBX010091905.1:0-12335 GCA_029593785.1 Cabassous unicinctus
GGGAGTTTCCAGTTCAACTCTAAGCTGCAGCATTATTTTGGTTACTTTATGTAATCATTTCTTGTTTAAACTTTCCCCGAGCAGGGATCCTTTTTTGGGCAGGCTGAAAAAGGGCTTCAGGGAGGTTGTCTGCCTTTTTTCTTTGTATATATAAATACGATGAACATTCATGTCGCAATTTGAAAATGCAGACATTAGGAATGTATATTGTCTATGAAAAGAATGTCTTCATCTAAGCCTCCTCTAGTAGGCACCGTTTTGCTTTTCCAAAAGCAACACTTATCCATTTCTTTGTATCCTTTCACAATCTATTCACATATACTATACGTAAATACATTAAAATATAGATGCATATGGGCATGTGTTAGATGTATGCATATTTCCTCCATTTCCCCACAATATACCAGCATTCTATCCATAGTGTTCTACACCATATTTCTTTCCCGCTGATATTATATTTTGTTGATATTCTGTGTTATTAGCAAGATATGCAAGACATCATTCTATTTAATATCTGCATTGTATTCCACTGTAAGAATACACCATCATAGTTTAACCAGTCCCATATTGAAGGACCTCCTCTTTCAAAATTTTATTACTGTAAACATTGCTGGAGTGCAGATCCTTGAACAGAGGGGTAACAACAAGCTCCATGTATTTATCCAGAGCCCATCTTTTGTTAAGAAACTCTCTCATGTACAATCAGTGTTCTGAGGACCTGATATACTGAAACTCCCAGGTGGTTGTGGGGTGGTGAGGAGCTGTGGGTTGATAACACCAAATTCTTTCAGATGCACATGTGTGTCATTGGACCAAAGGAAACCTGGGAAAGTGAAAACTGTCACCAAGAAACATCAGCCACACCTCGTTTTTCCATGCAATGGGAACTTGTAACATCTCTGCCTGTAGGAGTCAACGTTATTGGGGCAAAGTCTGGTCTCTTATTACTGGAAAGAGTGAGCGTAATGCATATTTTTATATGTAGTAGAAATATAAAGAGGTTGGGAAGGAAAACCTAACATTTTTCACTTTTATGTTGTGACTATTGTATTGAAAGCTCTGATTTTCAAGCAATATGGAAGGGCCAAGAATTTCATTTAAATGGACTCATTCAACCATCTCCATAGTGTGCAATGCAAGTATTATTAATATTTTACAGGTGAGTACACCTAGACCCAGAGAGTGATGTAATAGCAAGTGGTAGCAGAACCAGGAATGTCTCCCTCCAAAGCAGTTGTGTTTTCCATCATTCTGGGCTGTCTTTTGGAGGGAATACGGTTCTATAGTAGGGTTAAGATGAAGTTACCCATTCTTGTTGCCTCTTATTCCTCATCTCTAAGGTGGACATAATTATCTAAGCAGACCTACCTTCATAACAAGGATTTTGTTTTCTAGTTCATAATATTGTTACCTCAATAAGATATGTTCATAAAACACGAGATACAGAAAAGTTCTCCTTTCTAGTGGATCTTACTGCTCAGGCCTCCATTGAACGTGACGTTTTCCCGAGTGTTAAAACACAGTATATAAACTATATTTATGAAGTAATCATGTTATTTTAGTCAATATTATAGACACAAACACTTCTTTTGGCAAATGATCCTTCTAAGTACCTGAATTAAATGGTTTTCCCATAACATAGACACTTGCTGCTGACCTTTAGCTTTTCCTATTCATCCTGCACATAGGAATATGAAGGCTTCTGTTTGGGTTTGCACCATCCTACTCAAGAAAGTGATTGTGAAGTTGTGGTCCAAAGAGCTTGAAGATCCCCAAGATTTTTAGAGGTGTTTTTGAGGTCATAACCTTCTCAACTATGTATTTATGTGAAGCTGAATTTTTAAATATAATTCAGCCGGACAAAAGATGGTGAATGCAAGCATGGATACAGGAATTCTGATGTCTGCTTTGGAGCCAGCCATCAGACTTTCAAAAGACTGAACCAGTGCCATACTTCTCACCCAACATTTTTTAGGTAATGGGTTGTTTTTCATGAAAAGATATGTTTATGTTAACATATAATAGGCTCATTACCATTATTAAATGAATGAATAAAGAAAAATTTAATTTATTTTCCATTTTAATTCTAGTATGGTATTTTTGAATGGACAAACACAAAGGTTTTTGGGGTTCTGAATGATATTTAGAAAGTAAAATGATACTGAGATCAAAATGTTTGAGTCCAGCTGCTGTAGAATAGTGGGAGAGGACTGGGGTGTATGGATGACGTCCCACACTGGCATAGAGGTAATATTAACCCTTCAGCTGTTGCTCTTATTTGTCATTTTCTGGAGATAGTAATCAAACTGTGATTAGCTGATAGCAGGTTGTTACCCTAGGATGTGGGAGGAGGATGTTCGTTGGAGCTGACCTGTAAAGTATGCTCATCCGTGTCTGGTCACTCAACCAATGATTTCCCCAGAGTCTCAAAAGTGGAAGTGCCGTACTAAGTCTTAAAAAAGGATGAATGTAGTGAAGATTTTTGTGTTATCTCTTCAGATGCCTTAGAATAAAATAAATCTGTATCACGATGATTGAAATCTAATCCTCGTGTTCACCTCAGTCATAGTGAATCTTGCCTATGACTTATTTGCATTTAGAAAATTGCAGAATTTGACAAATATAGAATTATTTTTCCATTATTTCTCTGCCCTTTCTAAAGACAAAAGCCAACATTTTTCAGGACCCCCCAAACCTTTTTTATTTTTTTAACTTGATACCTTTAACCTCTTTAAAGGAAAAGAGGCACATGCTGTTTGAATTCTCAGGCTCGGTGAATGGAGGGATAGGGAAAGCCTGTGTTGCTCACAATACGAAGAGTCTTCTTTTATGCATGTCCTACTGTTTCCCACAGATCTCAGAATAGAGAAAGGGAAAAAGTCTCTAGACAAGATTTGACTAAATGACAGCAAAAGGGAGAAAAGAAACTCACATAGATGGTTGGATGATTCCATGAAGACATTTATTGCAAGAGAACAAGGGGGTCACTCAGCACAGCTTAAATGAGATTGGCATTTGAGGCTATGAGGATGGGTGATGATATCCGGGTGAATAGTGGGCTGGGAGCATCGCTGTGACTGAGGGACTTAGAAGATGAGGGATGGCACAAAACACTGATCTGGGAGCTTAGAAGATAGCATCCAAGTGAACTGGAACCAATTGATATTGAAGCGGGTCCTGTCCACTTCTGTATTTACAGGCAACAATATAGTGCATCTGTGCAAGAGTTTCCTTATACCTGCACTTTCTATAATTCTGAACAAATCTTGTGAGGTTACAGTAGGTTAAAGGCACCTGCACTGTACTTTGATGACAGTTCTGTGAGCTGTTGTTACAGATAATCCTTGGATAGGTACAAACTGTAGTTATATTTCTATAAGGTATGTGGAGAAAAATATTCATGTCTTTACAATGTCTTTCAAATTGACTTCTATAATTATTAATTACCTGCATTGCATCATCACATTGGTTATGGGTCATTTGCATGTGCTGGATGTTACACCACTGAGCCCGGGTTAATCCGGAGGGTAGGAGATGGAATGAGCCCACCATGGCCAGGAGCCCGAGCATTACTAGGAGACAAAGTTGGGAGTCACCCATATCTGGATCTCTGGTACCTGTATTGAAGGAACAAAATATCTCTTAGTTGCCTGCCCAATCATGGCATGCTCCTTCAGAGGCTACCCCTCAGGGACCTCTGCTGTCACTCTGGGGTGCTAGTCCCTGTCACCTCCCTCCCCCAATTGTAGTCATGCACCCTGAGCATTTCTTGGTCTCCTTTTTCTCTCAGTGGCTGTCCCCTCCTCACCCAGCATTAGGGCTCATTGTCTTACCCAGTCTCTGTGCCGCAGCTCTGTGGAAAGAGATCCAGCTGTTGCCCTGAGGCTTAGAGGCAGCTTGTCCTCACCTTATGGGACTGTAGATATAGAGCAGCCCCTGGCGGTGGAGCAGACAGAGCCAGGAGGGTTTTCAGTCTTCACCATGAAGAAACCCACAGATTGGTACATGGTCCACTTGTGCAACGAGCCTCTGTGTTTCTCTCTTGGACCACCAACCCCTACCCAGGGACAGCCCAATGCTGCTTGTTGTAACTCATTTAATTCCAAGGCTTCTTGCTGCACGGCAGAAGTTTGCCACTTGGATCTAGACTCTGTTCATGAAAACATACACTAGCCACAGCGTGACCATAGACTTTATACCTCTGTGGCTTGGGGCATGACTCTGAAGGGCCGTGGTACATAAAGGCAAACTTTGTACTTGGAAAAAGGGATGCAGGAATGGCTGCTTGCAAAGGAGGGATCCAGGTCCCCCTTTTGTTATTAGTAATATCCCTGGATACTTCTCATGCAAATATACTCCATCTCTCACTGCCTGTGCTAGAGACTTGAGCTCTGAATTTTGCTGCTCAAAATGAGTTTATATACCTAAAAGACTTCAAAGTGAGTCAGGAGGTCATTCCAGAAGTTATGCTTATGTACACCTCAGCAGGATCTCATTGACTGCCACAATAAATATTGCCTCAAATAACGGGGCTCCTGAGGGCTCTGGAGACATACAGACACTATAGGCAGAACGGGCAACTCAGGAGTTTGGTGCCCTGCCAATGGGCCCTACTTTGGAATTTATGTTCCCCAGTGTGACAGAGTTGGACTCAGTTGTGGTTTCCCTATACATGGCTCTTCTGCTCCTTCTATTTGAACCTACAGTCAGTACTAGAGTTGATAGGTTTGTATCAAAGAGACTTAAATCTTTGGGTAAATCCATGTGCCAGTCAGGCCCTGAATCTCAACAGGGTTGCAACACCTACTCTCCAGTTCATTGAACTCATCCAGGACAACTAACAACGAGATGATGATGGGCAACGACCATCCCAAGGAGCAGAGAGAGTCTATAACTGCAAGCAAGCCAGTCCCATCTATCTGCCCCATGGGATCTAAGCCCCCTGTCAATTACAGGTAGACTGGTCATCACCATCCCAGAATCCTCAGGATTGGGGAATGAATGATGGACTACAGTAGACTTACTGTCATTCTACTATAGGCTTATTGTTGTTCTAGAAATGGAAAAACTTTTATCATTGATGTGGAGGCAGTGGCCACCAGAGGTTTTGAAGGGAAGGGAAAGGGGAAAATAGGTGGAATATGGGGGCATTTTCAGGACTTTGAAATTGTCCTGAATGACATTGCAATGACAGATACAGGCCATTATATAACTTGTCATAACTTACAAAATTGTGTGAAAGAGAGTTTAAATTAAAATGTAAAATATAATCCACACTTAGTGGCAATGCTTCAATATGTGTTCATCAATTGTAACAAATGTACAAATGAAGGATGTTGTTAATGTGGGAAAGTGTGTGTGTGGGGTAGGGAATGGGAAATATGGGAATCCTCTACATTTTTTATGTAACATTTATGTGATCTAAGTATCTTCTAAAATTTTTTTTAAAGTATATTAAAAAAATCCTGCAGGTAATTAAAGCAGTTAGTGTATGTATCTTTGAGGTGTTTTTCTCTTATCTGCTCCACTTGCACTCAATTTCTCTTGTTTAAAGTCTTGACCTAGGGAAGCAGATGTGGCTCAAGTGATTGGGCTCCCATTTACCATATAGGAGGTCCAGGGTTTGATTCCTGGGGCCTCCTGGTGAAAAGCAAATTGGCCTGCCCATGTGGAGGGCTGGCCCACGCAGGAGTGCTGGCACCGTAAGATGCTCCAACAAAAAAAGACACAGAAGAGAGACAATAAGAGACCAAGCAGACCAGGAAGCTCAGGTGGCGTCAGAGATTGAACGCCTCTCTCCACTCCGGAAGGTCCCAGGATTGGTTCCCGGTGCTGCCTAAAGAGAAGACAGGCAGGCACAGATGAACACAGAGAGCAGACAGTGAGTGCAAAACAATGAGGGACCAGAGGGAGAATAAGTAAATAAATAAATCTTTAAAAAAAAGTCTTGGCCTGAATATTGCCTCCATTTTGTGTCAAGTGATATAATCTGAAAACACCCTGAAGAAGGTCTTTTTGTAAAATCAGCCTGAGAATGAACATTTAGTGCCAGTATTCCTGCATTCTTTTCTTTTTTTTTTTTTGTGGTACACAATATGAGTTTAATTATAAGATACATCCGTGGGTGGGTTAAAAAACATGAACAATTTGATGTATATTGAAATATTGCCTCATCTAAGTATGCTTTCCATTTTCATTTATTGATATGACAGAAAGGTATGTAATAAACTTTGTTGACTTATTCTATATTAATTTTCTCATATACTCCATATGTTTTTACTTTGTTTTATCTTGTGTGCTTCCAAGCTGATAGTTTGGAATAATGTTTCTCAGATTTTAATTTACCTTTTAGGTAAATTTTAACTTTGTTTATATAGACATTTTGTTCTTGATTAATAACTGCTGTTGAATACCAAACAGTCATTATAAAAATAGAAAATACTAGCACAAATACTAGCACATCTAAACATCTATTTATCTCATCTCTTTACCATCAGTATTCCTGATTTGGTTATTTCTAAATCCATATTACTTTCCCTCGTATTATTCTAGTAGTGGTTACAATATTTAATATTTTCTTAGATAGTTGCAGTATTGATTTGAAAACAACACACAATTCGTATTTACCCCAGTGCTTTTTAAAAAAATATATATATATTTTAAAAGATGCTTAGATTACATAAATGTTACACAAAAAGTACAGGGATTTCCATGTTCCCCACCTCCCACACCTCCCATAACATCCCACATAAACATCTTTCATCAGTGTGGCACATCACCTGCAATGGACATACACATCCTGGGGCTTTGCCACTAAGCATGAACCATAGTTCACATTGTAGACCACACTCTCTCCCACACAGTTCTGCATGGTATATGCGGATGTAAAATGGCCCATATCTGTTGTTGTAATGTCTCTCAG
Source organism: Cabassous unicinctus (assembly GCA_029593785.1). Lineage (NCBI taxonomy): Eukaryota > Metazoa > Chordata > Mammalia > Cingulata > Chlamyphoridae > Cabassous > Cabassous unicinctus. Next base: position 6,923 of record JAQZBX010091905.1, read on the forward strand.
GATAATTCCCAAGTCCTGAAAAAGCACCTATCTAACAACTGCTTTTCCTTTCCCTGCCCCAAAAGCATCCAGTGGGCACTGGCTCCACCTCACTGTTGTAATTTCTTCCATTGCTTGAATCACAATATGTCTACAACAGAATATCAGTAAGTGCACTCTGGTCCATAGCTCTTCCCCTAATCCTGAGGAGTTTGGGATGGTGATGTCCACTCCACCTCCAAGTGAGAGGGGGCTTATATCCCATGGATATGGTGGATGGGATTATCCTGCCTGTGACTGTAGGCTCTCTCCATTCCCTGGGATGGCCGTTGTCCATCATCGTCTCCTCACCAGGTGTCCAGGGTGAGTCCATTGAGCTGTAGAGCAGGAGTTGCAGCTCCACTGAGATTCTAGGCACAGCTGGCACATGGGCAGGCCAGAGGCTCCAGTCCCTGGAAGTACACCTACAAACTCCAGCATCACATATAGGTTTGAATAGAAGGGACTGATGGACCATGTGCAGGTAAGACTTATTTGAATCCAACTCTGTCACTCTCAGGAGCATAGATTCCAAAGTAGAACTCACTGATCAATCTCTGGCATCAATCTCTGGAGCTATCCCCCTTATATAGGAACTGGGTGTCTCCAGAGCCCTCAGGAGCCCCTCTGTGTGGGATGATATCCACTCTGGTGTTCTATGAGATCCTACTGAGGTGTGCGTAAGTGTTACCTCTGGGATGACCTCCCGACTCTCTTTGAAGTCTCTTAGTCACATGAACTCATTTGTCTTTACCTTTTCCCCCTTCTGTTCATGGTTTTTTTTCCAGTTGTATTGGCAGTTGGCACTTGGTATTAATCCCTTGTTGCCAGGGAGGCTCATCCCCGGGAGTCTTGTCCCACGTTGGGGGGAAGGTAATGCATTCATATGCTGAGTTTGGCTTAGAGAGAGGCCAAATTTGAGCAATAAGGAGGCTCTCAGGTGGCAACCCTTAGGCACCCCATAACAGTAGGCTAAGTTTCAATTACAAGTGCAAAGACTCGTAAGGCTAGTCATCAATAACAAGAACCCATCAGTGAACCCTCCTCCTTTGCCAGACACTGCCCCTGCACTTGGGGGACTGTTTCTGTTCCATTGGAGAATGTGGCAGAGCTCTACAAGCTGGGAATTCAGTATTCCCTCATTTATTGAGTGAGTTTCTACCCACTGTGACCATGCCCCACCCCTTGATCATTTGAACAATTTTATACATCTTTCATGTATATTCAGGTGAACTTCCTCCCATGAAACCCCCATCCCAGACACCCCTCACCAATGATCCTTTCCTGCTCCCTCTGTAACCCTTCTGTGATCCAAACCTTCTTTAAAGATGAAGCCCATATAATAGCCAAATACAATTAATAGGAAAATGAAATAATAAAGATAAGTTTAAATATAAGAGATAAAATACATGGAAACTTAAAAAAAACATTAGAAATACAATAAAATTAAAGGATTGGGATATTAAAAAAATGGGAAAAAACAGAAAAATCATTAAAAAAGTTTTTAAAAACACTTTTCCTTTTATAACTGCATTATCAGTTGTCCAGTCTGTACTGTGGCACCTGCCCTCTCTCACTCCCCAATGTCTCCCGAATTTTCATTTGATTTTCAAAGAAGTTTTAGGTCACAGCAAAGTCACACACAGAATACTAGAAACTCCCATATACCCAACCTCCTTCCCCTTTCCTCACCCCATATTAAAACATTTTTTATGTGGATGGTAGCATTGTTGTAACTGTTATACAGATAGTGAAGCATAGCTACTAAACATTGTCAATGGTTTGCAGTATAGTTTACAATTTAGATGGTACAGTTTAATAGTTTTTGATGTTATTTACCATGTCCTGTGTCCATTACTGTAAGGTAATGAAAAACATTTCCCATGACCACTAAATACCCCCTGTTTGATCTTTTCTGTTCCTTCCTCCCCATCCCTCTGGGGCTCATGACACTCCCGTCTTGACTCATTGCATGACAAGATTCATAGTTACATGCAACAAGAGGTCTTGACATGCTGATTATCCTCTCCATTAGGATCCACTCTTGTGCCTAAGAGACACCCACCTGTCTGTTTCTGGGTGAATCGGTCCTCCCAAAGATGGGGGTCCATCTCCTTCCCATTCACCGGGTGGGTCTCCACTCACTGACACAACACAACACAACATGAACACTCACACACTCCCCAGAAGCCTACTCCAGATGCACCCCTTCCTGAGTGCCCCTCCAACCTACACCCTAAACCAGTGACACTACCTTGTCATACTGCCATAAGAGCATTCCCATCTCTGCACTTTCAACATCATATGCACAAATCCCATGTTCACCTAGTCCCCCTCCCATCTCTCCCCCCAGTATCCTGGGTATTCTTACCGGCCCTTCCTAATCTACCCACCTGTCAACCCTGCACCACCAAACCCATTAATATCACTACCCACCTGTCCTATCCTTCAATATGCAACTATACTCTATCACTTTACCATAGATTACGTCCATATGTGTGATGGCTCACAACCTTCTCTTCTCTTTCTCTCCCTTGTTAACCTATCTTTCAGACAGTGGTTTTCAGAGACTGCTCACTTTCCTCAATTCAAATCAGTGAGGTCATATACTGTTCATCCTTCAATGCCTGGCTTGCTTCACTCAACATAAGGTCTTCACGATTCATCCATGATATTCTGTGTGTTAGCACTTTAGTCCTTACAGCTGAGTAATATTCCATTGCATGTATGTACCACATTTTGTTTATCCATTCATCTGTTGATGGGCTCTGGGGCTGATTCCAACTTTTGGCAATTGTGAACAATGCCGCTATGAACATTGGTGTGCATATATCTGTTCGTGTTTTTGTTTTCAATTCTTCTGGATATATACCCAGCAGTGGAATCACTGGATCATACAGAAGATCTATGGTTAGTTTTCTGAGGAACCGCCAAACTGTCCTCCACAGTGGCTGGACCATTCCACAATCCCACCAGCAGTGGATGAGGGTTCCTATTCTTCCACATCCTCTCCAACACTTATAGTCTGCTGTTTTTTTAATAGCTACCATTCTGATGGGTGTAAGATGGTATTTCATTGTAGTTTTGATTTGCATTTCCCTAATAGCTAGCGATGTCGAGCATTTTTTCATGTGCTTTTTAGCCATTTGTATTTCTTCCTTGGAGAAGTGTCTTTTCAGGTCACGTGCCCATTTTTTAAATGGGTTGTTTGTCTTTTTGTTTTTGAGGTGTAGGATTTCTTTATATATGCAGGACATTAGGCTCCTATCAGATATATGTTTGCCAAATATTTTCTCCCATTGGGTATGCTGCCTTTTTATTTTCTTAATAATGTCCTTTGAGGTGCAGAAGTTTTTAATTTTGAGGAGATCCCATTTATCTATTTTTTCTCTTGCTTCTCGTGCTTTGGGTGTGAAGTTCATGAAGCCATTTTCTATTACAAGATCCTGTAGATGCTTTCCTACATACAAAGGTCTTTATGGTTTTGGCTCTTATATTTAAATCTTTGATACATCTTGAGTTGAGTTTTGTATAAGGTGTGAGATGGTATTCCTCTCTCATTCTTTTAGATATGGATATCCAGTTCTCCAAGCACCACTTGTTAAAGAGGCCATTCTCTCCCAACTGAGTGGGCTTGGTGGCCTTGTCGAATATCAGATGACTGTATATGCAAGGATCTATATCAGAACTCTCAATTCGGTTCCATTGGTCAATATGTCTATCCTTGTGCCAATACCATGCAGTTTTGAGCACTGTAGCTTTGTAGTATGTTTTAAAGTCAGGTAATGTGATACCTCCAACTTCATTTTTCTTTTTCAATATGTCTTTGGCAATTCGGGGCCTCTTACCTTTCCAAATACATTTTGTAGTTAGTTTTCCCAGTTCCTTAAAAAATACAGTGTTGATTTTTATTGGGATTGCATTAAATCTGTAAATTAGTTTGGGTAGGATAGACATCTTAATGATGTTTAGTCTTCCTATCCATGAACAGGGAATATTCTTCCATTTATTTAAGTCTTCTTTGATTTCCTTTAACAGTGTTGTGTAGTTTTCTGAATATAAGTCCTTTACATCTTTAGTTAAATTTATTCCTACGTATTTGATTCTTTTAGTTACTATTGTAAATGGTATTTTTTTCTTGATTTCCTCCTCCAATTGCTCGTTATTGGTGTACAGAAATGCTACCTATTTTTGAGCATTGATCTTATAGCCTGCGACATTACTGAACTCCTTTATAAGTTCTAGAAGCTTTGTTGTAGATTTCTCAGGGCTTTCTACGTATAGGATCATGTCATATGCAAATAATGGAAATAATTTTTCCTTCTTCTTTTCCAATTTGGATGCCTTTTATATCTTTTTCTTGCCTCAGTGCTCGAGCAAGTACTTCTAAGACAATGTTAAATAAGAGTGGTGATAGTGGGCATCCTTGGTTTGTTCCCAATCTCAGAGGGAAGGCTTTTAGGATTTCACCATTGAAGATGATGTTAGCTTTGGATTTTTCATATATACCCTTTATCATATTCAGGAAGTTTCCTTCTATTCCTATCTTTTGCAGTAATTTTATCAGGAAAGAGTGCTGTATTTTGTCGAATGCTTTTTCTGCATCTATAGAGATGATCATGTGATTTTTTTCTTTCAATCTGTTTATGTGGTGTATTACATTGATTTTCTTATATTGAACCATCCTTGCATACCTGGGATGAAATCCACTTGGTCATGGTGTATGATTCTTTTGATATGTTGCTGAACGCGATTAGCAAGTATTTTGTCGAGGATTTTAGCATCTAGGTTCATTAGAGAAATTGGTCTGTAATTTTTCTTTCTTGTGGTATCTTCGTTTGGTTTTGGTATTAGGGTAATGTTGGCATTGTAGAATGAGTTAGGCAATATTCCTTCTACTTATATTTTTTGGAAGAGCTTAAGGAGAATTGGTGTTAGCACTTTCTGGAATGTTTGGTAGAATTCAACTGTGAAACCATCTGGTCCTGGGCTCTTCTTAGTTGGGAGGTTTTTGATGACTGTCTATCTCTTTACTTGTAATTGGGCTGTTAAGTTAATCAATTTCTTCTTTCATCAATGTAGGCTGTTTGTGAGTTTCTAGAAACTTGTCCATTTCCTCTAAATTATCGTTCTTGTTGGCATATAATTTTTCAAAGTATCCTCTTATGATACTCTTTATTTCTGTGGGGTCAGTAGTGATATCCCCTTGCTCATTCCTTAATTTGTGTATTTGCATCTGTTCTCTCTTTTTCTTTGTTAGCCTGGCTCCTTAGGGTTTGTCAATTTTATTGATCTTCTTGAAGAACCAGCTTTTGGTTTTGTTTATTTTTTCTAGTGCTTTCTTATTCTCTATTTCATTTAGTTCTGCTTTAATCTTTGTTATTTCCTTCTTTCT
>JAQZBX010091906.1:0-12333 GCA_029593785.1 Cabassous unicinctus
TGGGGGAGGGTAGTGGCCACGCATGCCCGTTGGCTGCTTGTTAAGTTTCGTTTCTTGCCCTGAACTTAAGTTTCGTTTCTCTCCCAGAACTTAAGTTTCGTTTCTCGCCCAGGACTTAAGTTTCGTTTCTCGAGTTATAGCCAACAGAGTATGTTCTTTAGTTTTGAAAAATAAGCAATATAAATGCTTCATTCACTTCTACTACTGGATTTGATTTAAAATCTATGTGAAAACATTGCTTTCACCTAGGGATCATTCAATTCACTTATGTACTTGATTTGACTTATAATCAATGTGAAAACATTACTTTTAGGTAGCACTCTGCTAAAAGAGTATGTTCTTCAGTTTTGAAAACTAAGCAAGATATGTGCATTATTCACTTCAATGTACTAGATTTGACTTGCAATCAATGTGAAAACACTGCTTAAAGCTAGCACTCTGCTAAAAGAATATGTTCCTTTTTTTTTTAAACTAAGCATGGTATGTGCTTCATTCACTTCTATGAACTTGATTTAACTTACAATCTATGTGAAAACACTACTTTTAGCTATCACTCTGCTAACAGAATATGTTCTTCAATTTTGAAAACTAAGCAACATATGTGCTTCATTAACTTTTATGTACTTGATTTGACTTACAATCAATGTGAAAACATTGCTTTTTTCTAGAAATCTTTCAATTCACTTCTATGTACTTGATTTGATTTACAATCAATATGAAAGCACTGCATTTAGCTAGCACTCTGCTAAAAGAGTGTGTTCTACAGTTTTGAAAATGAAGCAAAATATATACTTCATTCACTTTTATGTACTTATTGAATTACAAGCAGTGTGAAAACATTGTTTTTAACTAGGGATCTTCCAATTCCCTTCTAGGTACTTGACTTGACTTTCAGTCACTGTGAAAACACTGCTTTTAGCTAGCACTCTGCTAAAAGAAAAATTTCTTCACTTTTGAAAACTAAGCAAGACATATGATACATTCACTTCTATGTACTTGATTTGTCTTTAAATCATTGGAAAAACACTTTTTTAAAGCTAGTGCTTTTCTAAAAGAGCATGTTCTTTAGTTTCAAAAACTATACAGTATATATCCCTCTTTCACTTCTCTGTACTTGATTTGACTTACAATCAATGTGAAAACACTGCTTTTAGCTAGTGATCTGCAAAAAGAGAATGTTCTTTAGTTTTGAAAACTAAGCAAGATATGTGATTCATTTTCTTCTATATACTTGATTTCACTTAGAATTAATGTCAAAACACTGCTTTTAGCCAGCGCTTGGCTAAAAGAGTATGTTCTTCAGTTTTGAAATCTAAGGAAGTGTGGCCATTGGGCATTTTGATGTAATTATGAATTCCAAAAATATAATTGGATCATGCTTGTAAACTGATCTGTTAATCTGGGCATGATTAAGTTACGATTAGGGTGTTGACTGGGCCACATTAGTAGGGTGTTGAGCCCCACCCCTTGGTGGGTGGGGAATTGAATATAAAAGGCCAGGCAGAAAACAGAGTAGAAGCAGTCTTTTGAGAAGCAGTTTGATATTGGAAAGAATGTCCCAGGAGAAGAGAAGCAAGCCGTTCACCTGATCGTCTACAGCTGACCTTGTGGAGGAAACAGGAGCTAATCTTGGAGAGAAAAGCAGCCCCGGGAAGAGAGGAACCCAAGAAGCCTGAACCCTGGGCAAATGTCGGCAGCTGTCTTGCTCCAACATGTGACAATGGACTTTGGTGAGGGAAGAAACTTATGCTTATGGCCTGGTAAGTGTGGGCTTCTACCCCAAATAAATACCCTTTATAAAGACCAACTCATTTTTGGTATTTCACATTAGCACTCCTTTGGCTGACTAATACAGGAAGATATGTGCTTCATTCACTTCCATGTACTTGAATTGACTTACAATAATGTGAAAACATGGCTTTCAGCTCGCACTATGCTAAAACAGCATGTTTTTTATTGTAGAAAACTAAGTTATGTGCTTATTTCACTTCTATATACTTGATTTGACTTCAGATCAATATGAAAACATTGCCTTTACCTGGCAATCTGCCAAAGGAGTATGTTCCTAAGTTTAGAAAACTAAGCAAGATATATGCTTCATTCACTTCTATGTACTTGAATTGACTTACAATCAATGTGAAAACTCTGCTTTCAGCTAGCACTCTGTTAAAAGAGTATATTCTTCAGTTTTGAAAACTAAATGAGATATGTGCTTCATCACTTCTAACTACTTGTTTTGACTTACATTCAAAGTGAAAACAATGCTTTTAACAAGCATTCTCCTAAAGATTATGTTTTTTAGTTTTGAAAACTACGTAAGATATGTGCTTCAATCAACTCTATGCATTTGACTTCACTTACAATCATTTGAAAACTCTGCTTTTATATAGCATTCTGCCAGAAGAGTATGTTCTTTCATTTTTTTCTTTAATTTTAAAAAGCTACATAGATTACATAAGTATTACACAAAAAATATAGGGATTCTCCTATGCCCCACTTCCCACACTTCCCACAACCTCCCACATAAACATCCTTCATTAGGGTGGCACATTCATTGCAATTGATAAACACAACCTGGGGCTTTGCCATTAAGCATGGACCATAGTTCACATTGTAGTCTACACTCTCTCCCACACAATTCTTCATGTTATTTGATGATATAAAATGGCCTATATCTGTCATTGCAATGCCACTCAGGATGATTCCCAAGTCCCTAAAAGCCCCCATATTACAACTGTGTTTCCCTCTCCCTATCCCAAGAGCCTCCAGTGGCCACTGGCTCCACATTAATGCTGTAATTTCTTCTGTTGCTAGAATCACAATATGTCTATAGTAGAATACCAGTAAGTTCACTCTAGTCCATAGCACTTCCCCTAATCCTGAGGATTCTGGGATGATGATGTCCACTTCACCTCCAATTGAAAGGGGGCTTATATCTCATGGGTAAGATGGATGGGACTATCCTGCTTGCAGGAGCAGACTCTCTCAGTTCCCTGGGATGAATGATGTTCATCATCATCTCCATGCCAGTTTTTCAGGGTGAGTCCACTGAGCTGCAGAGTAGGTGTTGCAGCTCCCCCGAAGTTCCAGGCCAAGCTGGCACATGGACAGCCCAAGACTAGAGTCTCTGGATGTACACCTACAAACTCCAGCACCAAGTATAGGTTTAAATAGAAGGGACAGATGAGCCATGTGCAGGGAAGACATAGGTGAGTCCAACTCTGTCACTCTCAGGAGCACAAAGTCAAAGTAGGGCCCACTGGGAAGGTACCAAACTCTGGAGCTATCTGAACTGACCATAAGACCTTGGTGTCTCCAGGGTCCCAGGAGCCCCACTATTTGGGGTGGTATCCACTTTGGAAGTCTATGAGATCCTGTTGAGATGTGTGTAAGCATTACCTCTGGGAAGACCTCCCAACTCAATATGAAGTCTCTTAGCCATATAAACTCATTTGTTTTTACCTTTCCCCCTTTTATTTGATAGTTAGTGCAACAAGACTGTGGTCTTGACACACTGGTATTTCCTCCTGTATTAGGAAATCCCCTTACTCTAGAGACTCCCATCTGTCTATTTCTGTACAAATTGGTCCTCCTGAGGATGGGAGTCCAACTCTTTCCCGCTCATTATGTGGGTCTCCACCCACTGATACAACATATTATGACAAAATGATCAATCACATACTCTCTAGAAGCCTGCTCCAGGTGCATCCTGTTCCAAATGCCCCCCATCAAACACCCAAAACCAGTAACCCTTCCTTGTCATATTGCCATAAGAGCATTCCCAACTTTGTATTTTCAACAACATACCTGCAAATCCCCAGTGTTTACCGGGTCCTTCTCCCAATCCTTCCCCCAGTACCCTGGAGGTTCCAACCCACCCTTCCTAATCTACCCACCTAACAACCTTGCACCACTAAACCCAATGATATCACTACCCCCCTGTCCTATCCTTTCAATATGCAACTACACTCTTTCTCCTTACCATAGATTACATTCATATGAGTGATGGCTCTCAACCTTCTTCTCTCTTTCTATTTCTTGTAACCTATCTTCCAGTCAATAGCTCTCTGAGACCGCTCCCTTATTTCATATCAGTGAGGTTAAGTAGTGTTCATTCTTCAATGCCTGGCTTGCTTCACTCAATTTAAGGTCCTCAAGATTCACCCATGTTATCGCATGTATTAGCATTTTATTCCTTCTTACAGCTGAGTAATAGTCCATTGTATGTCTGTACCACATTTTGTTTATCCATTCATCTGTTGATGGGCACCTGGATTGATTCCAACTTTTGGCAATAGTGAATAATGCCACTATGAACATTGTTGTGCTTATATCTGTTTGTATTTTTGCTTTAAAATCTTCTGGTTATATACCCAGAAGTGGAATTGCTGAATCATGTGGTAGTTCTATAGTTACTCTTTTGAGGAGCCACCAACTGTCCTCCACAATAGCTGGATGATTCTACATTCCCACTAGCAGTGGATGAGAATTCCCATTCCTCCACATCCTCTCCAACACTTATAGTCCACTGTTTTTTTTTAATAGCCACCATCTTAATGGGTGTAAGATGGTATCTTATTGTAGTTTTGATTTGCATTCCCTAATAGTCAGTGATGCTGAGAATCTTTGCATGTGTTTTTTAACTATTTGTATTTCTACTTTGGAGAAGTGTATTTTCAGGTCACTTGCCCATTTTTCAATGGTTGTTTGTCTTTTTATTTTTGAGGTGTAGGATTTCTTTATATATGTAGAATATTAGGCTCCTATCAGATATATGGTTTCCATATATTTTCTCCCATTGGGTAGGCTGCCTTTTCATTTTCTTAATAACGTCCTTTGAGGTGCAGAAGTTTTTAATTTTGAGGAGATCCCATTTATCAATTTTTCTCTTGCTGCTCATGCTTTGGCTGTGAAGTTCATGAAATCATTTCCTATTACAAGGTCCTGAAGATGCTTCCCTACATTGTCTTCCAAGGTTTTTATGGTTTTTGCTCTTATATTTAGATCCTTGAGTTGATTTTTGTATAAGGTGTGAAATGGTATTCTTCTCTCATTCATTGGATATGGATATCCAGTTCTCCAAGCACCACTTGTTTAAGAGGCCATTCTCTCCCAACTGAGTGGGCTTGGTAGCCTTGTTGAATATCAGATGACTGTATATGCGAGGATCTATATGAGAACTCTCAATTCGGTTCCATTGGACGGTATGTCTATCCTTGTTCCAATATCATGCAGTTTTGACTACTCTAGCTTTGTAGTATGTTTTAAAGTCAGGTAGTGCCATACCTCCAATTTCATTTTTCTTTTTCAACATGTTTTTGGTGATTCAGGGCCTCTTACACTTCCAAATAATTTTTTTTTTTTTAGTTTCTGAATTCATTAAAAAATGTGGCTTTGATTTTTATTGGGATTGCATTAAATCTGTACATTAGTTTGGGTAGGATAGGCATCTTAATGATGTTTAGTCTTCCTACCCATGATCAGGGAATATTCTTCCATTTATATAAGACTTCCTTGATTTCCTTTAATAGTGTTGTGCAGTTTTCTGTATATAAGTCCTTTACATCTTGACTTAAATTTATTCCTAGGTATTTGATTCTTTTAGTTACTAATGTAAGTGGTATTTTTTATTCTTGATTTCTTCCTCAAATAGCTCATTTTTGTTATACAAAAATGCTAAGGATTTTTGACCTTTGATCTTATAGTCTGCGACTTTACTGAAATCATTTATAGGTTCTAGAGCATTGTTGTAGATTTCTCAGGGCTTTCTATGTATAGGATCTTATTGTCTTCAAATAATGAAAATTTTACTTCTTCCTTTCCAATTTGGATGCCTTTTATATCTTTTTCTTGCTGCATTGCTCGAGCAAGTAGTTCTAACACAATGTTAAATAGAAGCAGTCATAGTGGGCATCCTTGTATTGTTCCTGATCTTAGAGGGAAGGCTTTTAGGATTTCACCATTGAAGATGATTTTAGCTGTGGGTTTTTCATATACACCATTTATCATGTTCAGTAAGTCTCCTTCTATTCCTATCTTTTGCAGTGTTTTTATCAGTAAAGGGTGTTGTATTTTGTTGAATGCTTTTATCTATAGAGATGATCATGTATTTTTTTCTTTCAACCTATTTATTTGGTTTATTATATTGATTGATTTTCTTATGTTGAACCACCCTTGATTACCCGGTATGAAACCCACTTGGTCATGGTGTATAATTCATTTGACATGTTGTTGAATGTGATTAGCAAGTATTTTGTTGAGGATTTTAGCATGTAGTTTCATTAGAGAGATTGATCTGTAATTTTCCTTTCTTGTGGCATTGTTTGGCTTTGGTATTGGGGCAATGTTGGCATCATAGAACGAGTTAGGCAATGTTCCCTCTATTTCTATTTTTTTGGATGAGCTTAAGCAGGATTGGTTTAGGTTTGGTAGAATTTACATTTGAAGCCATCTGGTCCTGGGTTCTTCTTAGTTGGGAGGATTTTTATGACTGAACATATCTCTTTACTTGTAATTGGATTGTTGAGTTAATCAATTTCTTCTTTTATCAATATAGGCTGCTTGTGAGTTTTTGGAAATTTGTCCATTTCCTCTAACTTATAATTCTTGTTGGCATGTAATTTTTCAAAGTACCCTCTTATGATAATCTTTATTTCTGTGGGATCTTTGGTGATATCCTCTTCCTCATTTCTTATTTTGTGCATTTTCATCTGCTCTCTTTTCTTCTTTGTTTTCTTGCTAAGGATTTGTCAATTTTATTGATCTTCTTGAAGAAAGAACCAGATTTTGTTTTGTTTATTTTTCTAGTGCTTTCTTATTTTCCGTTTTGTTTAGTTTTGCTCTAATCTTTGTTATTTCCTTCTCTCTACTTCCTTTGGGGTTAGTTTGTGGTTGCTTTTCCTACTCCTCCAGGTTTGCAGTCAGGTCTTCAATTTTAGCTCTTTCTTTCTTTTTTTTTTTTTGTTATAAGCATTTATGGCTCTGAAATTCCCTCTCAGTAAAGTTTTTGCTGCATTCCACAGGTTTTGATATGTTGTGTTGTCATTTTCATTCATTTCAAGGTAGTTACTGATTTCTTTTGAGATTTCCTCCTTGACCTACTGTTTGTTTGGGAGTATATTGTTTAACTACCATATCTATGTGCCTAATCTGGTTTTCTGGCCCTTACTGATTTCTAATTTCATTCCACTGTAGTCAGAGATATTACTTTGTCTAATATTAATCTTTCTGAATTAATTGAGAGTTGTTATGTGGCCTAGCATGTGGTTTATCTTGGAGTATGATCCATGTGCACTCGAGAAGAATGTATATTATGCTGTATTTGGGTGTAGTGTTCTATATATGTCTATTAGGTCCAGAACTTCTAATGTATTTTTCAGAGTTTTTGTTTCTTTATTGCATCTCTGTCAAGATGTTCTGTTTAATGGTGATAATGGTGTATTAAATTCCCCCACAATAATTGTAGAGGCATCTATTTCTCCACTTAGTCTTTCCTGTGTTTGCCTCATGTATTTCAAGATACCATGATTAGGTCCTTAAATGTTTATGATTGTTCTTTCTCTTTGAAAGATTACCCCTTTTACGAATACATAGTGTCCATCTTTGTCTCTTACAATAGTTTTGCATTTAAAGTCTATTTTTCTGATATTAGTATAGCTTCCCCACCCTTTTTTGGTTATTGTTTGCTTGTAAAATTGTTTTCCAGCCATTCACTTTCAGCCTCCTTGAATCTCTGGGTCTAAGGTGAGTTTCTTGCAGACAACATATAGATGAGTCATATTTCTTTATCCATTCTGCCAATCAGTGCTTCTTGACTGGTAAGTTTAATCCATTAACATTCAGTGTTATTACTCTCTACGAATTTCTTACATTAGCCATATTTTCTTTGGGTTTATGTATGTCATATGTTGTTTTTATTTTCTTTTTGTCTTTTTAGTTGTTCCTATACTCTCCTCCAACTCTCTCTCTCTCTCCTGTATTTTCCTTTCAACCTGCAGAGCTTCCTTTAATATTTATTGCAGGGTAGATTTCCTATTGGCATACTCTCTTAATTTCTGTTTATCTGTGAATATTTTGAACTCTCAACCATTTTTGAATGCCAGCTTTGCTTGATAGAGAATTCTTGGCTGGAGTTTTTCTCTTTTAGTACCATTACTATGTTATACCACTGCCTTCTTGCCTCCATGGTTTCAGATGATAAATCAGCACTTAATCTTATTGAGCTTCCCTTCTATGTGATGGTTCTCTTTTCTCTTTCTGCTTTGAGTATTTTCTTTTTATCTTGAGCATTGGGCATTTTGACAAGTATATGCCTTGGAGTAGGCCTCTTGTGATTTACACTGTTTGGGGTGCACTGTGCTTCCTGGACATGTACATCCATCATCTTCAATAGGGTTGAGAAATTTTCAGCCATTATTTCTTTCAACATGCCTTCTGTTCCCTCTCCCTTTTCTTCTCCCTCTAGGATGCCTATAATGCATATGTTTGTGCATTTTGTGCTGTCATTTAAATCCCTAAGTCTCTGATGGATTTTTTCTATCTTTTTATCTATCTGTTGTACTATCTGTTTGATTTCAGATATACTGTCTTCCACATCACTAATTCTTTCTTCCGTCTGTTCAAATCTGCTTTTATGTGATTCCAGTGTCTTTTTGATTTCTTAGATTGTTTCACTCATCACCATCATATCCGTTATCTTTTTTTGTATGTTTACAATTTCTTCATTATGTTTTCCCAGTGTCTTCTTAATATCTTTTATCTCTTCCTTCACTTCATTAAGTTGGTACATTATATATGTTTGGACAGCTATGATTAGTTGTTTGATGTTCTGCATCTCTTCCTGGTTTTTAGTTTGTTCATTTGACTAGTCCATGTCTTCCTGGTTCTTAGTATGTTTTGTAATTTTTTGTTGCCTTCTGGTCATCTTTTTATCTTGATGAGTTTATTAGTTTCTCTCTCTGCTCTAGAGTTTGATTTAGCTGCTGATTTTGTATGTGTGTTAAGGTTTCTCTTTGATACTTTGTTCTTCTTATTCTATTTCCTTGCTGTTTTCTATGTTCCTTTGAAGGAAAAAGATTAGGGCCAGAGAAAGCAAAAGAGATAAAAAAGAAAAAGGATAATAGAAGTATTAATAATAAAAGTCAGAAGAGTGCCATATAAGACTTAGTAAAATGAATATTTAACTCATGTAAGCAGTATAGAGCAATAACAATAAAAAAGTGGAGTACCTACAATGAAATGGGAAACCAAAAGAGAAAAATATGTAGAATAATTTAAAAGGCCAGAATGATGATGAGAGAGAGAAAGGGAAAAGAAAGGAGAGAAAGAAAAAGTTAATTAAAAAAACAGGATATAAAAAATAGAAATCAAAACCAGAAAAGTTGAGGACTAAATAAAGAAAGGTGGAATCTAAGAACCACAGCAGAAAGCAGAATATAGAAGTGTGAGGAAAGGGAAAGAGCTAGGATTGGTAGACAAAATCAGTATACACAAAAAATGTGAAATCAAGGAAGAAGAAGCACAGCAAAGAAAAAAGAAGTTAGCAGCACCTATTTTTTTTTTAAAAAGGGGGAAGGAAAGAGGAAAGAAAAACAAGAAAAAATCCAAACAAATACACAACCAAACAGTCAAACAAAGCTAAGGATAACCAGCATTCCTTCTTGGGTCCTTGTGGAGCTTCTCAGGCTGCCTGTGTTCATCAATCAATTACCCTGCAGGCTACTTTTTTGCAGGTTTTGAGGCAGGTTTTGGTGAGTAAACTCAGTTTACTGAAAAATAAGGGACCCAAAAGGAGCTAGTACAAAAATAATGTCTATGTTTTCCCTGACCTAGAGTATCAGCTGGATGTTAGGTGTCCCGGTGGATCACTACTCTTAGAGGAGCCGTGAATTGAACTAGGGACCTTGTATATTAAAGGTGGAAACTCCTCCACTGAGCTACCTTTCTAATTGTGTCAGTAAGCTCCTCAGAAAGCTATCCAGTCACTTTCCCTTGGGCAGGTTTGACTGTCCTAGGGCAGGAGAATTCAGCAGGCTGTGTGATAGATCCCCCCTCCTGTGTCCTTGTCAGTTTGAATTCCCTTTGGAAATTCAAATGAAACCATGATGACTGAGTTCACCACACAGAAATGATTCTCAACCTCCTTCTAGCCTGTCCCCTCCTCCCAGGGGACCCTAAATAGGCTCTTGGAAACTTATTAAGCACCTCCCACTGCCTGACTCCCTTAAGGGAGTGGAATTTCTGAAAGTCCTCAGTGCAGAACTATTAAATTGGCTGACTCTTCCCTCTCTCAGGCCAAGCCTCTGTATACCAGGGTGATTAGGTAAATCAGGCTTTCTCAGCAGATTTTCCTCTCCCCTCAGTCTGGTGCCACCTTGAGCCGGCTGGTGTGTGCCTCACAGCTCAAAGGGGGTACAGGCAACCAAACCCACAGAAAGGAAACTCCTCACCACCCCTTGCCAGAACCTTCCCAATCTCTTGTTGGGTGGCTGGTGAGAGTTGGGTCTCACTCTTACCCTTTTCCCTGAGGGTAGGGCTTAGCCAACCATAATTTCCAGGCACAGGGCTAAAAACTCATGGTTTTATCTTGAGCAATCTATCTTCCTGCCAATCTCTCTCCAGATCAATGCCCCAAAGGCTTCCACTTTGTGGGCTGCCAGATCAGGTCACTCACACAGGATCCTGTCCCCAATCAGCCATCTATTGCAAGAGAGATGGTGAGCAACCACTTAAACCGACACCATCTTGCCTGTCTATCTGTTTTTTAGTTTTAAAAACTAAGCAAGATCAATGCTTCATTCACTTCTATATACTTGATTTGACCTACAAACAATGTGAAAATACTCCTTTTAGCTAGCACACTGCCAGTAGTTCAATTTTGAACAGTAATCAAGATATATGCTTTGTTCATTACTATGTACTTGATTTGATTTACAATCAATGTGAAAACACCCCTATTCACTAGCATCTGCTTAAATGTATGCTCTTTAATTTTGAAAACTAAGCATTATGTGCTTCATTCACTTCTATGTACTTGTTTTGACTTACAATCAATGTGAAAACACTGCTTTTAGCAGTGATCTGCAAAAAGAGTATGTTCTTTAGTTTTGAAATCTAAGCAAGATATATGCTTCATTCAATTACATGTACTAGATTTGACTTGAAATCAATGTGAAAACTGGGATTTTAGGTGCACTCTGCTTCATTCACTTCTATGAGTATGTTCTTTAGTTTCTAGGGACTTGATTTGACTTACAATTAATGTGAAAAGACTCCTCTTAGCTAGTGCTCTGCTAAAGACTATGTGCCTCAGTTTTAAAAGCTATGCAAGATATGGATTCATTCACTTCTATGTATTTCATTTGATTTTCAGTCATTATGAAAACACTCCTTTTAGCTTGCACTCAGCTAAAAGAGTATGCTCTTTTGTTTTGAAAACTAAGTAATAAATGTTTCATTCCCTTCTAGGTACTTAATTTGCCTTGCAATCAATGTGAAAACACTGCTTTTAGCTAGCTCCTTGCTAAAAGATTATGTCTTTAGTTTTTGAAACTAAGCAAAATATGTGCTTTATTCACTTCTATGTACTTGATTTAACTTAAAATCAATGTGAAAAGGCTTATTTTAGCTAGTGGTCTGCAAATAGATTGTATTCTTTTTTGGAAACTAAGCAAGATACATGATTCATTCACTTCTATTTACTTGTTTTGACTTACAGTCAATGTGAAAACACTGATTTTAGACAGTGCTCTGTTAGAAGAGTATGTTCTTCAGTATGGAAAATAAGCAAGATATGTGCCTAAGTCACTTATATGCAGTTGATTGACTTAAAAATCAATGAGAAAACACTATTTTTAGCTATCGCTGTGTTCAGAGTGTTTTCTTCAGTTTTGAAAGCTAAGTAAGATATGTGCTTCATTCACTTCTATGTGCTTTGATTGACATGCAGTCAATGTGGAAACACTGCTTTTTGCTAGTGCTCTGCTAAAAGGGTATGTTTCTTGATTTGGAAAACTAAGCAAGATATGTGCTTTATTCAGTTCTATATGCTTGATTTGAATGACAATCAATGTGAAAAGACACTTTTTGCTATGAATCTGCTAAAAGATTATGTTCTTCAGTTTTGAAAACTAAGTAAGATATGTGCTTCATTCACATATATGTGCTTGAATTGACTTACAATCAATGTGAAAACTCTGTTTTCAGCTAGCACTCTGTTAAAAGAGTATGTTCTTCAGTTTTGAAAATTAAATGAGATATATGCTTCATTCACTTCTAAGTACTTGATTTGACTTACATTCTATGTTAAAACACTGCTTTTAAAAAGCATTCTGC
>JAQZBX010091907.1:0-12334 GCA_029593785.1 Cabassous unicinctus
TCTTGGCATGAAATGATGGAACTTCAATCTGAGGGCAGCATGCTTTGGTGTTAGAAAACCCCGCTTGAGAACTTATGTAAATGCTGTGACTTTAGGTCAGACTTCAGACAGATCTCTCAGGCTCAATTGACTGGAGGTAAGTCACTGTATAAAAGTGAAAAGAAGTGCCACTTGCAGTATTCTCACAACCCACATCCAATACCCCTGAAAAGGGGGCTCTAACATTCACTTGGAGTTCAGACTTGATACTATTTCTATCCTCAGGGTGCCTGCTCACCCTTGGACCTCAGCTTAAATAACACAGCCTCGCCATTCCCAGACCAAGGAGTCTGGGTGGATGCTCTTTGTAATTCTCCTTTCATAGTTCTCTGTTGCTTTCCTTCATAGAACTTATCACACTTTGTGACTATTCATCTGTTAATTTATTTATTGTTTTTCATTAAACCACAAATTCCTTTAAAAAGGTAGATGTCTCCATTTTATCTATCACTCTATCCCCAATACAGTTCAGTTCCAAGGGAAAAAAAATCAATAATATTTGTTGAATGAAGGAAGGAATGAATTCTCCTTTTTGGTTCCATTGTTTTTAATGCTTTGGGTACATCACAGACACTGTCGCCATGAGCAAGATAGTAATCGATCATCAATATTTTGGAGTGTAAGTGAAAGATAAAAGAAAAATTTGATGGGAAAATTTAACTGGATTTAATGACTAACTAGATATAGGAGATGGAGGAGGGAGATGTCGGAGACTCAGATGTGGGTGACTAGAATATTCCTCCAAGCTCACATCCCTGGGGACTGCTACACTACAGGCCACAAGGATATGCTTTATCTTGGCATTAATTCAGAGTTGTACTCAGATTCAAATTGCAAAGTGCTCTTTGGGCACCAACTGGGTTCTGTTAGGCACAGTGTTGGCCTCCCAGCCAGCAGATGCCTTGGATGATAATGGCATGTCTTAAGCCAGGTATTTCAGTGAGGAGCAGAAGGGGAGAAGGTGGAGGTTGGATTAAAAAAAATCTTTTCTCATTTTATCACTATCCTGACTTTCCTTCTTGATGGATTAAAATATTTCTATTGGACCTTAAAGCCTGGGAGTATCAGCTTTAAAAATTAATAGAATTTCCTAGGTAGAGAAGATTTGGAGAGAGAAGACTGGGAGAGTTCATTCGAGGCTGAAAAATAGCATAAGTAGAGGTCGTTTATTCCAAGAGATGAGCAAGCCGAGTTCTTTTCTTTCACCTTTATCATCCTAAAAGACAGAGCTTATCTGCAATAAGAAAAGGAGTCAGAAAAGGATTCAACATCGCTGGGTTGAGAGTCCCAGGTATACCGTGTGTCTGTCCTTTAACAAAAGAGGCACCATGGAGGCTTTTCTGAGTTTTCTTTATACAGAGTGTGAAAGAGGATTTCCTGCTCTGCTGGTAAAGGCTTGTGTGCACTAAAATCAGCTTTCTCAACTGTCCTCTATTCCTCAAGGATGCCCCAGGAGTGAGTGAGCAGAGACTTACTCAGCCCTTTCCCTGGCTGAGAGTATTTGTGCAAAACTGCAGTTCTGGTGGTTTTCCATGACTTGGAGCAGAGGATCCAAAGCACATAAGAGACACACTACGTCATCCCCATATCTCACCCCCACAACATGATGAATGCAAATTTAGATACCATTCCAAGAAGTCTGCAGTCATTCAAGATAACTTCACCACTTGTTCTCCACCTCCAGGGTGACCATGTTAATTAGAAGACTAGGAAAGCTAAAATTCTCAAAAGGATTCCCTAGTCAAACTCCATTTCCAATCGCTACCTATTCAATCACGTAGAGAGTGGGTGGGGAAGGGTTACAAAATAATGACATATTCACAAATACTGTTCAATATTGTGAATTCTTATACTAAGTTTGAGGTATTAAAACAAGTAAGACCAAAGTATTCCAATATGTCAATAAACTGTAAAGTTCAAACTCAAAGTAAGTCCATTCACAAAAGATGTAGTTTAACAACAACAAAAATTTTGTCTTTCATAGATACATACATACGATAATTATAGTATATTTAGCAAGCAGCACTTTCCCATCTTGTCCCCTCCATAATAAATCCTATCATATTATGTGAATTCAGTACAAAACAGAGAGATATTATTATAAGAAAAAGATAGATGGCATTCAATTTTATTGAACACCTTAGCTTAAAGTGCTGTTTTCAACCCAAAATTCCTGATGCTAAATCTGAAGTTCAAGCATACCTGCCCTGAATGTATTAGATTTGAAAAGCCCTATAATAGTAAGGATTTATTTGTAATAGACAAGCCAATATAGAGTCTGTTGTGAAGGAGTGTGTGAATTTATCAGATGAATAGGCCTTTTAATGAGCAAGATATTAAGTCAGGCTAATAAAAATTTCAGAGTTTCAACTGCCTTTACAAGGTAAATGCTGAGGTAACTGCTGATTATCCCTAGTACTTACAAAATGATAACAGATAAGCCTAATAGGATTTGAATTTAAGTAGCCATGATGTTTTTCCTCCTTCTTCCAGCTCTGTGAAGTGGAAATTCTGCAGGCACCAATAGAAAAGGCATACCTATGGAATTAAGGCATGCCCTGATGATCAAAGCACACTCACAATACAATTCCTCCAAGACCAGGTCATAGCATGAATGCACAGCTGGATCAGGCATGGTAAGCTGTCAAAAAATGAAAAAATAAAAACAAAATTCTGTCCACTTTATTATAGGAGTTTTTCAAAAACAGATCCTAGAGTATTTAGAGAGAGAACACTGCTGGCCCCATGGATAACCATTCTGATTCTCGACAAAAAGCTAAAAAAATCTTGTGTTTAATTACTGACATATGGCATTTTTGCTAACCCCCTGGCACTCTATCATATTTGTGTATATTGTACATGTGTGTGTAAGCACACATGTATACTGTGTGCACATGCATGTAAATTCAGTCAGTTGTTATTTCTTGAGTATTTACTATATACCAGCTAGCTTACTTAGGGACCTGAGATAAATGTGGAAGACAAGCACAACAGCTGTCCTCAAGAAAATACAGACTAGTAAAGCAGTGCTTCTGAAACTTTTACGGTGTATGCAGATCACCTCACAATCTTGTTGATATGCAAACTCTAATTCAGTGTATATAGGGTAGGGCTGAGATTCTGCATTTCTAATATACCCCCTTTTTAAAAAATAAACTTTTATTGAAGAATATCATTCATACATAAACAATTAGTGTATAATAAGCTTACAAAACAAACATGCAATGTCAATGCTGTGGATATTTGAGTAGCAAGGTAGCAAGGACACAGATCTTAAATCACACAAGTAACTATGTATATTCTTACATTTGTGGTGAGTATTAAGAAGATAAAAGCACAGGAAATCATGCGATCAAATAAAGTGGAGGTACCTGATCTGTACTTCCGGGTTAGGGGAGAGGATATTTAAGCTAAAAGCTGAACGATGATGGGAATATGGCAGCTAAGTTATTGAGACCACCTGTAGTGAATGCTACATACACCAGACTGTGCTTGGGCTGTGCTCAGGGACTGATGGAATTGCCTTAGGCCAAATACGCTGGAGCTCCCAAGTAAGGAACAGGAGTTGGTAAATATATACCCTAGCTTCACCACTCCCTAGTGGGATACACTGGGTCGCATTTCATGGTCTCTTAGAGAGTCCCTAAAAGACTTGGGCCCTAGTCGCCCGCAGCTATAACTTTTATATTAACATGAGCTTTCCTCTCCTTTCTGTCTCACATGCCTCCTCCTTCCCAATGATTAAGGGGCTCACCTCCAAATAAATTACTTGCACTCAAATCTTTGTCTCAGGGTCTGCTTTTGGGTTAACCAAATTAAGAAACCAACCCTCTAGGTAAGGATAATAAAGAATGATGAAATATACATATACACACATGCACGTGTACATACAGATGTATGCACACATGTATGTATATGGGTTCATATGTGTGTACATGTGTGCCTGTGTATATATAGAGAGAGAAACAGTTCTTATTATTTGTGGTAGTTTTGTCCTATAAAGTCACCAAGAACACTGAATTAGTGAATACTGAACCATTCTTGAAAGGAAATACAGGATTAGGTTCCTGTGAATCCCTTGTTATAACATTTTCATCAGCTTTCATCAATGCATAAACTTGTTTTATGTGTGTTTCTGTTTAAAGACCCCTTATTTAATATATATTATTGGTTTATTAACACTGAACTCATGGCCAACAGCACTATAACTCATACCTGAATGAAGCTCACCTAACACATGTGTTTTCTCCATTAGGCACATCACAGTCTTCTCGCACTTAAGAACACTCAACAGCACTTCACCGCTATGCTTGGGGGCCCTTTCAAACAGAGAAATCACCAAAAAAAGGCACAAATGTGAAAAACATGGCACTAAATATACTGCAAAAAGGTCTCATATACTGTAGGAGAGCTGAAACAAGATGGAGCAGCATCATCTTGTTCGACCTCAACTGGAAGCATGTGCGTCGAATTTTTTGCCACTCTGCCCATATACAAAACTAACCATGAAAGTGATATGAGTATTGACTTAGGGGTTAGAAATAAATTTTAGCAAATAGGCAAGCTCACAATCATGGAATCTGAGAATAATGAAGATCAACTATATGCATACATGTGTATATATAACCAGGTCAAAATCTAAGGGGAAGAAAGAGCATGGAGACCTAAGCTGAGCACTGAGGCTGCTTTCACCCTTGAGTCCAGTCCTTGAACTTCTCTTTTGATGTCCTCCAGGGAAGAGAGAAACAAGTGTTTAAACACAGCCACACCCAACGAGACCCTCCTAACATTATACTGAGTTATATCCTCAAGGTCAGGATGAACTAAATGAAAATCCACCCCTACCAATTCCAGGAAACTGTTTCAAGGGAAGTTGCTTTGGGGTTGAACAGAGCAGGGAGGAGATGACCCAAAGAAGTTTTAACTATAAACTGGCCTTATGGTGGCTGCATGGATGTTTGGTAAATTGTACATAAGTATTTTAAGCACTTTTGTCTGTGTATGCTATACTTCACAATTTAAAAAAATGTAATTAACAACAACAACAACAACAACAAATCTAAAGGACAAGAGAATGTTTTGGCAGAGACATCATGTAAGAAAGTAGGTGTTTTGGAGGAACAGAGAAGAAGCCAGTGTGACTGAAGCATAATGAACGAGGGGGAGAGGGACAGGAGATTCATTCACATATTCATTTACTCATTTGACAAGTACTCCCTATTTTTATGACGCTTACATTGAGTGGGACGATAAAAAAATAAATAAACAAGAAGATTTCATAAAGGAATAATTACTCTGAAGTAAACAAAATAGGTTGATGTGGCAGTTTGAAATTCTTTTATGAATCCCAAAAAGAGAACTAATCCATTCCTGTGGCTGTGAGACCATTTTGACTGGATTACATCAGTGAGGTGTGGGTCAAGTTGAGTCTCTGCCCTTTTGCTGGGTCTGATAAGAATGGACACAGAGGGAGACTGTCACAGGAAAAGAAATCTCCGCCATATTTGATGTGGTCATGTGAGAGAGGACTAGAGGATTGCTTAAGCATGAAGCCCCCAAGAGGCTGGGCCCACGGAGCAGCTCAGGAGGGGATGAACCCTGCTATTTTCCTGATAGCTTGCAGATGACCTCAGGAAGAAAGCAGCAGAAACTGATATAGCAGGCTCCAGAAGAGACAAGCCCTATGCCTGATAGCTGACAGCTGAGCTCCGGGAGCTGGGCTCCAGGAGACGGTAGAGATTCTGGAGGGGAAGGCAGAGACCTCTGTAGAGATCAGTGGCCATATTCCC
This sequence comes from Cabassous unicinctus, assembly GCA_029593785.1. NCBI lineage: Eukaryota > Metazoa > Chordata > Mammalia > Cingulata > Chlamyphoridae > Cabassous > Cabassous unicinctus. The sequence continues at coordinate 5,829 of JAQZBX010091907.1, forward strand.
ACTTTGATGAGAAAGCCTCTCTGATAGTGCCTCGGTTTGGACTTTTCACTGCCTTGGAACTGTAAGCTTTTACCCCCAAATAAATCCCCTTTACAAAAGCCAGCCCATTTCTGGTACTTTGCATTGGCAGCCTTTGACAAACTAAAACAGTTGATATCACAGAAAGAGACTGGGGATGGAGCTGTGGCTGGTGGGATAAGACAGATTGGATCACCTGGGAGGACCTCACTGAGGCACTGGCAATTGAGCTGAGACAGGAGAGACAAGAAGATAAAGCAGCAAAGGGGTGTAGGAGCCAGGGCCTTGTAGGTCTCAATAAGGGTTTTGAGTTTGATTTTAGAAATAATGCAAAATGATTAAAGGGATTTACACAGAAGAGGGACATAATCAGACCGAGGTTTAAAGATTGCCCTGATGGCTGTGAAGAATGGATTCCACAGGGCCCAGAATGATGTAGGCGAACCAGTAGGAAGACATAGGTGAAATGTGATGGTGGCTGATGAGGATGATTAAAGTGAAAGCATAAAGCTGGATCTGTTTAGGCTATACAGTAGAGTTAGGGTTAAATACACCTTCCAAATTTTTCAGGCGCAGACCCTGCCTAAGTTTAGCTCATTGCTTGGTCCTCTCTTTGGCTAGAGTAATAGGGCAATGACTGGTAAATGACTTGGGATTTTCTTCTTAGAACTAGAAAAGAAGACTCTCCTTTAGAAGAATGTTTTGAGGGTATGACATGAGGGCTGCCAGTGACCTTGTTCAAGAGCATTTGGAGTAAGTCCACAGGAAGCAGGAGAGAATGCAGCCATGCTGGGAGAAGAGAAGGGGAGAGGGACTGAGACAAATCCTGGTGTGATAGAATCTCTTGGCTGCTGTGGTTTGGGCAGTGTAATAGGGAAGGGTACTTATTCTGTAATGACCACCAGGGAATAATTTTTTTATTACCTACAGAGTACACAGAATATGGTCAACACTGTTTCTGCTTAGAGAGCAGTTTAAATCAAGGAGCTGAGAGTGTGATGATCTTTTAAAGTTTCTTACTTTATGTACTTAATCATGCTGTTTGCTAAACCAGAAAAGTACTTGTCATTGTGACAATATTTCTGAAATGACTGATTTATATAAATGTATGTAGATGTCTTAAATACAGTGCCAGTAAAAGAAGTCTTTATCGATTTATACGGTATATATGAATTTGTAGGCTATGTGCCTATGTGATCTACTGGGTTAAGAGTCAAACCACACATCCTAATTAGAACACATATGTCATGAAGATTAGAAGTTGTGTTTTCAGCAAATGAAAGTACCAGATTTTAACATTCATTAAACACTTCATGGGTACCTGTGACTTAGAATTTTAAAATTTCTCAGTAAAAAGATAAAAATATTGCTCATTTTTCCAAAGTCCAACCCCGTTCTAAAAAGTTATGGATCTTCATAATGCTTATCTTCTCTACTCTGTAAATTAGCTTCTGAAGACCATGTTCTTCTAATGGAATGCTCTCTGCCTTTTCAATTTCCTCTGAGATATTTTTTATATTTTATATGAACTCAGAAATATGCTAAGACCAGATACTGTTTTCGTTCAACAATGACAGGATTTATTCAGTGATGATCAATTTTATAAATGTATGAGATTACTTAGGACATGATTAGAAAAAGAAGTTTATCTTTCCTTATCCTGGGGAAGTCCCAGACATACTCTCAACACTCTCAGCAGCCATCTTCCAGGGGTCGCTCGCCAACCTGCCTCCTTTTTTATTGTCTCAAACTGTTTCCATTCTGCAGCCTAGGGGAGATGCTAGGTCTAATGAAAGGGCCTGACCATGCTTTGAACCCAGAAACCTGGAACAAGCAGCCCAGTTGCTTATCAGGGTGGGAAATCTCAGTGGAAGGGCACCCTCCCCCTGGATCATACAAATACCTCACACTTGGCAGCACAGATTGGTCTCTCCCCACTGACTGAAGTAGAGCATTTGGAGCTGCCCTCCACCAGCCCTGACCCTTGAGTAGTTGGCTTTCCCAGGAGACAGGCCATGATGGGATCACGTCCTCTGCTCTTTTGGACCGTTTGTGCTGTGTAAGTAACAAAGCGGTCATTTGCTGAAAATTTCTGTGGTGCCTGAGCCTGTGTTCCCATGGTGTACCATGTAGCAACTGACTTTACACCCCATTTTTATTTGTTTTTGATATTTTAAATTAAAATCAAATTGAAAATCTTGGACTAAATTTGCTTTCTTTTCTTGTTCTCTATAGTTCCTTGGGTGGCCTTGTGTAAATGAATTAACAAATGAATATTGTATATAATTCTTACCAATAATGCACAGATTATCTGAAAAGTCTAGAAACATAGGGAAAATATTTACTTAGTCTGCTTTATTTCTTAAAAATAATTGGCTTAAATTTAGAGATACTTTGTCTGCAAAAAAATGTGGGCATTAAAGGAAAATATGTTGAGAATATACTTTGAAAACATAACTAACATCTTGGTTTTATTTTTATTTTACATGTTAGAACTCAGATGCTCAGAATTAGATAAATGATGGTTCTTGGTTCATGTTATTTTCTCATTTTATCCAGGCATGGCTTTTATTTATTTTGTTACTTATTTAATTATTTATTTTTAACAATGGAACAATCACCCACAAACCCACTATCCAAAACAAAAGCTAGGACTCTAACAAACATCCCATATCAAACCCCTGGGTTCCCCCACACTTCCATCTCCTCCTCCCTCCCACCCAAGGGACTCATTACCCAGAATGATATGTTCATTGTTCCTTTTATATTGTTTTATTGTAACTATTTATATTCCTAGAAAGTGCATAAATATATATTTAGTAGCTTTTTTAGCTTTATAAAAAGAATGCTAGGCTCTGTAAAATCTTTTGAGACTTACTTTTTTCACTTAATATTATATTGTATTGCTCAGATTCATGCATATTTTTACTTACAACTGTATTTCATTCATTTTGATTGATATATAATATTACTTTGAGTGTAATATTACATACATCTTTCACCTGTTAGCATTTTATTTGATTCTGGGTGTTTAGTGTTAAGATATTAGTGCTTCTATAAACATCCCTTTATGTCCCTCCTGTTATACATGTGCAAGAGTTTCTCTTGAGTATACCCCTAGTAATGGAAGTGCTGAGTTATTGGGTATGTAAAGGTTCAATTTTAGGAAAAAATGGCAAGCTTTCCCAAAGTGGTTGTTCTCATCTGTAACAAATAAAAGAGCCTGTGGAGGAGCAGTTGAAGTTCAGGGGAGCAGATATGGCTTAGGGGAGTGGGTGTAGATCGAGCAGTTGAGTGCCTATTTCCCATGTACAAGGTCCTAGAGTCAATCCCAGGTCCCAGTACCTCAAAAGAAAAAATTAAAAAAGGCTGTGGATCTATACTTCATACTGTCAGATTTTTAAATATTTGCAACCCATTGGAAGTAAAATGGTATTCCACTGTGATCTTGATAAACATATTATTTACTAATAAAAACTTTCCTCCAATTCCAGTTTTTTTTTCAGATATATGATACATTTCAAAGTATGTTACTGATACGTATATCAATTCAAAGTAATTACTTACAAAAGGATATGTCTTACTTTGAGCTAAGTTGGTTTTCAAACTCTTCTTCCCTCACATCATTCCATGCATGGCAAGGAGTATGATAAATAATCATTAGGTCCATTATAGTGTTCTCAGCTAATAGCCCACCCTAGACAGAATGCCAGACAGTGAGATCATATATTCACTGTAAGCTTTCCAGTCATTCATCTTTTTATTCTAGAAGCCTTGCCACATCCCAAGTGATTTTAAAAGTATCTGAAAGATTTCCATTGACTACCTAAGTTTTTACAAAGATTTTATTAAAATACGTAGTGGTGGGAGTAGATGTACCAAATAGGTACATGCCTGCTTCCCATGTACAAGGTCTTGGGTTCAATACCTGGTACCTCCTAAAAAAATAAAATAAAATAAAATTTTATATTTATATACATAAACACTTTTACAAATACATGGTCATAAGATTGCAAAGGTATATAGAGTTGGCCCAAGTAATTCAGTATTTCTAGAATCCATTCAATCAGATTTCTGGATTTTCATGTTCCTTTCTTACAAGACATTAATTTAGTTAACTTAAATGTAAAGTCATGTTTAAGGTGATTCTCGGGCATCGGTAATGAAGGACTAATGAATGTCCTTTAAATTGGGAAACAACATTGGTAGGAGACCCTACTGCAAAACTCCATAGTCAGCGAAAGCAAGATAAGTGTGGGAATGATTCATGGTGTTTACTATCTTTTGTTTATCTTCAGGGAATTTCCAGAAGGAAAAGAAGAGTGAGAACAATGGTAAAATAATTTTTTTTTAAAAAGAGGTGGGAACATATAGCTGTGACCCTGAAATCTTCCTTAGCCTGAACAATCCAATTCAGTACAACAAAGTGAGTTTAAAAGTGTTAGGCATTTTTCATGGGATGGCAACTTTCATTCTGATTATAGATATTTAAAAGCACCGTGCCTCTTTAAGAGGGCTTAGGTGAAACTCTTTATGTATTTCTGATTGCAACATATTTGGTCATTATGAGCAAAATATATACATAATACATTTCCCAAACTGATGTAGAATTAAGTTGCTAGCAAGAAAATCCTTTCACAGACTGCAGATTTTAACCTTCTCATCTTTTCCTCATCTTTAATTCCTCCCCACAGCCACTTGAGTTGATTGGTTTATATTAAAACAAAATGCCCATTGGAACTCTGAAGAAACTGACTCACCCACTTTTCAAATTACATTTTTTAACAGTATACAATATGCATTACAACATAATAAATATTTTAATTACTTAAGGATGTTGAACTCTAGTGTTCTTTGAAGGTGAATTTTACAACTTACTGCTATAAATATTGGCACTTAATCATTAGGGGGAAATTATATTAAAAAGGTTCAAAGGTAAAAGTAATACATAGGGAAACTGTTCTCAAACAGGCCACACACTCATTTACACATGGACTATAAATCTAAAGACATTATGAGCCAATATAGTGGCAAAGGAAACCTAACACCCAACAATTAAATTCTAAGATCATTATTTTTCATTTAGGCCTAACAGGAATATTCCAGAGAGAAAAACATTTCCTCAATGAACCAACATAGGCCATTTCAAAGAGAAACAAATGGAAGTGAAAATAAACTTTTAAGCCAAGAGCTGACCAAAGAGCAGAATTTCCTATTTAAAATACTCAAGGGAATTCGAAAAGTGTTTGACTAGCAATTAGCTCTCCAGTCTCTTGACAGATGAGAGAAGCAGAACCGAGAAAAACATCAGTGCTTAAATAGTACTGCCTCTGGCGGCGAAGGGAGAGGCTTAGATTTCTCATGTTTCCCCCCACTGTCGCAGACCTGCTGAAGACTGGAGCCGTCTACAAATTGTTCTGACGCCAACTCCACCTTTCGGAACAGAAACACAATGGACGGGCGTTGGCTGTCACTCGACTATAAGCACGTTCGTTTTCTCCAGTCCTTCCTGTCAATGTTCACCAATGTTTTCTGGGATCTGAGGTCCTGAAACTCTCCTCTTTGAAACCATGAGCGGGGAAAGTGATACACTTCGTCCAAGTGGCGAGTTTCTCTCTTTTTCTCCTGCTCTAAGCAGGGTGTTTGACCTTCTGGTCCACTGTGTTCCCTGTGCCCCGGGCGCCAGCTGTGTTCCAGACCCCAGAATAAATCAGGGCTGCGCAGGGCCTGGCAGAGCTCCGAACACATTTCCGATGGTGGCCTAAGGGAAGCCGTTGGCTGCCCGAGACCGGGGTCGATTCTTGGAGTCTGGAGGGGCCCGGCAGGAGGGAGGGCGGGATGAAGCCAGCTGTAGGGGGCGGTGACCGCACTCTGGAGACAGCTACGCGCCTTCTGGCGGGATAGACCCGGGCGGGAAGAAGCTGTGAGCGCGGGGCCTCCAAGATGAGGCCGGCCCTCGCCCTGTGCCTCCTCTGGCAGGCATTCTGCCCTGAGCCGGGCCGTAGCGAGCACCCCACCGCCGACCGCGCGGGCTGCTTGGCCTCGGGCGCCTGCTACAGCCTGCACCACGCTACCATCAAGCGAGTGGCAGCCCAGGAGGCCTGCAATCTGCGCGGCGGGGCGCTCAGCACCGTGCGCGGGGGCGCTGAACTCCGCGCAGTGCTCGCTCTCCTGAGGGCCGGCCCGGGGCCCGGAGGGGGCTCCAAAGACCTTCTGTTCTGGGTCGCGCTGGAGCGCAGAAGGTCCCACTGTACCCAGGAGAACGAACTGCTGCGGGGTTTCTCCTGGCTGTCCCCCGACGGCGGCGGGTCGGAAAGCGACACTCTGCAGTGGACACAGGAGCCCCAACGCTCCTGCACCTCCAGGAGCTGCGCGGGTCTCCTGGCCTCCAGAGGGATAGAGCCCGCAGGCTGGAAGGAGATGAAATGCCGCCTACGAGCCGACGGCTACCTGTGCAAGTACCAGTTTGAGGGCTTGTGCCCCGCCCC
>JAQZBX010091908.1:0-12324 GCA_029593785.1 Cabassous unicinctus
ACTGAATCTGTTTAGTTCTTGCTCCTTTCTGATCAGCAGCAATTATTTATAAAACAATAAGTGTATAGCCCTGGGGCCTAGCTCAGTGTCTGACTCAGAGATAATAGTAAATGAATGATTGAATGAATCAATGAGAAGTATAAATATGCCATCTAGCATGGTGCGTGGCACATAGTGTGTGAGCCTGGATGAGTGGATGGATGGATGGATGGATGGATGGAGGGACGGACCCTGGTAACACTCAATAACTCATGCACCCTTCATCATGTTCCCAAGCGTCCTCTCTCAGGCCACAACTCGACTTGAGAGAGAGCAGAAGTCCCATTGTAAGGGATTCTTGTTGCTGTCTTTTGTTTTGCCCTCTTTCTGCAAAATCTCCTGTGACCATTTAAAGCCAGACAGCAAAACCAAAGTGCCCCGGATTCAAAGGACGCTAATTACCTTTCAAAGAGTTTGCCTTGGCTTTAGCCACAAGATTCCCGTCAGAAGCCGTGGGAGTTTGCGGTTCCTGTGCTAGGCTTTGAAACCGGGAGGAATTAACGGGGCCTGATTAAACCACAAATGTCAGGAAGTGCAGAAGGCAGCTGGAAATACTGGCCACCTCCATCCTGGAGGGAGGAGGGGAACAGTCGCTGCCCCCTCCACCAAACTGGGCTTGATTTTCTGATAAAGGGGATGAGAGGGAAGGCGTCTCCCTGCTCTCAAGGGTACTGCTTTCATGGTCATGATGATGCTCATTTACGTGGAAATGATTGACGTGCTAATGGAAATTTAGTTTTGCCTTTCATTAAAGCAGCCCTATTAGGAGATGTAATAAGAAACCTGCCTGCTGCTTCTCCGTGGCCTGGTGTCTGAACAGTAGTCTCCTCTTGTCCATGTAGGCTTGTGCTAAACTCATGATAATGACAATAATAGGTACTTCGCACCAGGCACCGAGTGAGTTGTTTCATCCTCACAAGGTAGAGAGCCCCACTTCACAGATGAGAAAACTGAGGTTCAGAGAGGTGGAACCACTTGCTCAAGGTCACACAGCAAGGAAGAGACAGAGCAGAAGTTAGCGCTGGCTCTCTCCCACTTCGAAACCCAAACTGCTCTCTCCTGTTCACTCTTTAGGTGAATTCTGAGGCCCATCCCCCTCATATTCCAGGAGGAATGATTGTGTGGAAAACAAAAAGACAAGAAGATAAGAAAAGTGGAAAGATATGTTGGAGAAATTTGCAAGCCAACTCCTGGCCTGACTGCTGCACTTTTTTTTTTTTTTAAGTAGAGAACTTGTGGGTTACAGAACAATCATGCATAAAAATATAGAATTCCCATATACCACCCTATTATTAACACAAAATTGCATTGTTGCAATTGATGAAGGCACATTTTTATCATTGTACTATTAACTAGACCATGGTGTAATGTAGGGTTCACTTTTTGTGTTGTGCAGTTCCATGGATTTTTAAAAAAATATTTTATTCTAGTATCAAATATACAGCCTAAAGTTTCCCCTTTTAACCACATTCCAATATGTAATTCAGTGTTGTTAATTATGTTCACATTGTGCTTGCACAATTTTTAAAATGCCCCCAACTACCAAGGAAGAAATGGTAACACTTCCTGTCAGGAAGCTTTTCAGCTGCGAATAGCTGGAACTCAACTCAGTGAGGAAAATCCTATTGATTTGCTCACTCCATATCATCCCTAACGCTTCTCCTTTGCCTGCCTCCATTATAGAGGTTGGAAAAGCTTTATACTCACTTTCCCAGCTTCCCTTGCTCCTAGAGGAGCTCACGTGACCCATTCTAGCCAATGAAACATAAGTGGAGGCTTCCTGGGGGCCTCTGGGATACCTCTACCTTCCTGATAAGAGGGACAGACCTTGCTGGCAGTCGCTTTCCCCACTGCCTTGTCCTGCCAGAAATATGATGTGATACCTGAACTGGGACAGCCTTCCTGTATTCACAGGGAAGGGCCAAGAGAATCACAGGTATTGCTGAGCCAGCAAACCAATGCTAAGTCACTGCTTTCCTCTAATAATTTGGAAAGTGAGAATAAAACTCCTATTTATTTAAGCTCATGTTAGCTGGATTTTATATTGCTTGAAACCAAACACATCTTAACGGATGCAGCTTTTCTTCCTATGTCCCTTATTAAGACTGAGGAAATTTCCCAGAAGCCCCCTTCCTTACAGATTGCCCCCACATCTCTGTCCAGAATTTTGTCCAATATCTCTTCCTAAGGTAATTGCTGGTCAGGAGAAGGGAACCAATATGGTTGGCTTACACCAGTGATTCTTAAACTTGAAGTACCTAAGTATCTCACCCGAAGGGCTCGTTAAAGCCCAGATTGCTGAGTCCTACCCTGAGAGTTTTTAATTTAGTAGGTCTGAGGTGGGGTCTGAGAATTTGCATTTGTGACAAATTCCCAACTGCTGGTCTGGAGACCACACTTGAAGAACCACTAGTTTAGACTAAAAAGGACCCACTGTTATTGATCCTATCAAGAAGAAATGGAGAAGTGGTGTATGATGGTCTACTATATATGCTTTAAAGTTAAAGATGGTTAACTCTAAATCAGGCTGGAACACAGTAAAAATCGCTACACATTCCTCTTTTACCTCTAGATACTTGTTAGGTATCTTATTTTGTTCTTTCTTTCGATCTTGTTCCATGGATATCAAACTTTAGTATGCATAAGATTGTCTATATAGACTTGTATTGTCAACTGCTGGTTCCCCCAAACATCATCACAACAACCTGTTGAGAAGACAAAGCTGAGTTTATGGCTGTGATGTTTAATTTCATGGGGACCCTGATGAATACAATGGCTTCCTAATTAAGGGGGAACACTATCTTCAGTCTTACTCGCATCTCATAGGGGGAAGAGCAGCGTTTGGATATTTATTGGACTTTGAAGTCTGGTAAAGGGTGAGTCTTTGAATGCAGTGGCTTGGTATTAGGATTGGGTAAGGAGCATATTATAATAGCTTAGTATTGGTGGACGCAGAAAGGCAAGGATTTTGAGGTGAGGAATTCAAAGAGTCCTGGAGTTTGGTTTCATGCTTTCTATTGAAGAGTTGATGGGTCTTTTTAAAAATTCCTGAAATGAACAATAAAGTTGTTTTCAAGTTTTATCTGGGCAAGAGCTTCCTGGGACCCTAAAATTATGTTGATGAAGACAGTAGGATAGAAAAATCATGCTAATGTAGACAGTTAGCTATGTAGATGGCTTCAATTCTCAGTATATACAAAACTATGTATACCCCACTTTATGAGCAATTTAAAGGGCTTTTAAAGCAATTTCACTTGAAGGGCTGGTTCTAGGGCATACCTTCACCTCCATATGGCTCAATCCCCTGGGAATGTTCTGCTCCCCTCTATACCTGTAAAGTTCACTATGGGGAAGAAGGAATCAAGGAAGGCTTCTTGGAGGAGGGCTCATGAACTAAGCTTTAAAGGAGGCTTAAGGATGGGGAAGAAGTGTAAGGATGGTAGCAGACAGGAAGGCACTGAGAAAGAGAGGAAGGGTCAGGAAAGAGGTATGTGGTCAGGAGTAAGGTGGAGAGTATTGGATTGGGCAGGTACTATGGCACCAACTGATAAAGAACGTTCAATATCAGCTCCAGAAGCCAGCAGTTGATTTAGGATGCAAGAGGAAGCTAGGTAGGTTACAAGCTCAGCCTTTGTTGCCAGAAAGACTTAGATTCAAGCCTTGATTCCACCATTTTTTTGGCTATGGTTTACTCTGAACAAGTCAATCTACCTCTCCAAGCCATGACATCATGCATGTAAAGTGCCTAGTGTTAAATACATGATAACAAAGAGAAAAAAATAATTTTGAGAAATACCTGTGTATCAAACTCTCAATATATGTTAATAAGCTGAGAATTCTGTTACCAAATTAGTTGAGGAACATTGTGTTAATAAAGTTTTCTTGAGCACAGGACTTTGCAGAGTCTTTAATATGCTAATTTGAGGGGTGAGTCTCAAAGAAGATAGTGGCAGGTGACATGCAGCATTTCCCCAAACTTGCTTTGCTTGGAAAATGCTTTTTTAAAAATATAAATCCTTGCAAATATGTTGGGAAATGTTTGAGTTTAGCAGAACAATTAGAAATCAATGTGAAGCATCAATGCACTAATTATAAAAAATTGTGACTTATACCCTAAAGAAGAACATCCACTGGCAGCATTTTATCCATTCGTTAGGTGATGTTTCTGTCTTAGCTTGCTTAAGTTATGCTGAGCTAACAAATGACTGCCAATCTCACTGGCTTACATCAACAATTGTTTGTTCCTCGCTCATGTTGCACTCAGGGTTGGCTGCAGCTCTGTCCCTCAGAATCTTTATTCTGGGATCCAGATGAAGGTGCCACCCTATCTGGGGTATGCTGTTGTGGTGGAGGGAGAGAAAAGTCATGGTGGAAACATGTGATGACTTAAAGCTTCTGCTCAGAAGTGGCATGACATCACTGACATTCACAGATCATTGGTCAAATTAACTCACTTGGCCAGCCCTCATGTGCGTGGGGTGGGAAGTATAATCCTTTTACAGAGAGGGAGTTTGGGGAACAAAAAATGTAGTCCACTCTGTCACTTTGAAAGTAGCCAACCTAGTTTAAAATACTGCCTCATTTGCATTGCTTACTAATACAGGAAGGCATAACAATCTGTATTTGGTGTTTTACAGTTTAATTACTATAGTCTTAGATTGAGTGAATCTTGATGTCTTATAGGATGAATCCTCTTTTTTTTAATTTTTTAAACAATTTATTGAAGTATATCATTCATACATGAACATACATAAACTATAAGTGTTCAGTAAACATTGTGAGCTTACAAAACAAACATGCATAACATCATACAGGGCTCCCACACATCAACCCCCACAAACACTCTGCATTGTTGTGAAACATTTGTTAGCAAATCATAAAAGAGCATCGTCAAAGTTTTACTACTAACTATAGTCCGTATCTTCCTCCCCTATACATATTTTTAAGGATTTATTTATTTATTTACTTTAATCCATTTTTACCCCGCTCCCCTGTTTTTGCTGTTTCTGTGTCCATTCACTGGACAACTCTCTGTGTCCGTTTCCTGCCCCCTCTTCTCATCCTTCTCCTCCTGTCTTCACTGGGAATCGATCCTTGGCATCTCCAATGTGGGAGAGAGGCGTCCTACTGCCTGCGCCACCTTGGTTCCTGGTTTTTCGGTGCATCTCGTCTTGGCTCTCCCTTGTGTCACTCTCCTGTTACGTCATCATCTTGCTGCACAGCTCGTGGGGCCTGATGGCGCACCTGTTCGCAGGGCCTGGCAGCGCACCCACGCATGGGGCCTGGTGGCCCACACACCTTCTATATTTTTCTTTTTTTAATTTTTACTGGGACGTCCCAAGGATCGAACCCAGGTCCCTCCATATGGGAGACGGACGCCCAACCATTTGAGCCACATCCGCCCCCCTGCTATATCTCTTAAGGTTGACCAAAGATACCCAAAGTTAGTCTTTTCCCATACAGGACGGTCATATAATAAATCAGGCTTAGTTTATCGCCAGCATTCTAAAAACCAAACCTAGGGAGAAAAACTAGGTCTGGAACACATGCATGGCTTCTAATATAGTGAATGTTTAGCCTACCCTGATTATCACAAAATCAGGACAGCGAGAATATCTGCATGAATCCTCCCTTTTTTTAGGTTTGGAATTTCTGGTCCTTTATTCTTCATGAATTTTAGAATGAAATGGTCAAGTTCAATGAAAATTCTGTTGGGATTTTGACTGAAATTGCATTATATGTATAGATTTAAATTGGGGGAAGAATTACCTTATTTATAATATTGAGACTTCCCTCCATGAACTTGGTATATATCTCCATTTACTTAGTCCCTCTCTTATGTTCCTCAATACAGATTTACTTTGCAGATCTCTGTTAGATTTATTCTTGGGAATCTTATAGATTTTGTGGCTAGAAGTGAAAGAAGTCTCTTAAAAAATTATATTTTCTCATTTTCCATTGCTGGCATATAGAAACACTATTGATTGTTGAATATTGATCCTCCCTCTAGCAACTTTGCTGAACTCAATCTTAAGAGTTCTAGTAGTTTGTCTGTAGATTGAAATTTCTGTGAAGATAATTTTATCATTTTTCAAATGTAAGTAATTTATATTCCTTATACCTTCTCTCTCTCTTTTTTTTTTTGCTATCTTACACTTTCTGAAGTATATTTAATTCTCCAGAAATTCTGTTCATTTGGTATTTTGATTATTCCCATCTATGAGATGAAGAAATTGAGGCTAGGAGAAAACCCAGTCTGTTTTTCTCCTGAATCTGTGTCTCGGGGCTGCTTCAGGTGCAAGTGACAGAAAACCAAAGTGGTTCTTAAAACCGAGAAGCCCAGAGAAGCAGATGTGGCTCCAGTGATTGGGCTCCTGTCTATCATATAGAAGGTCCAGGGTTCAATTCCCGGGGCCTCCTGGCGAAAAGCGAGCTGGCCCATGTGGAGAGCTGGCGCAGCCAGATGACACAACTTAAAGAGACACAGAAGAGAGACAATAAGAGATGCAGCAGATCAGGGAGTTGAGGTGGTACAGGAGATTGAGCAGCCTCTCTCCACTCCAGAAGGTCTCAGGATTGGTTCCCTGTGCTGCCTAAAGAGAAAAGACAAGCAGACACAGACGAACACACAGAGAGCAGACAGCAACTGCAAAACAACGAGAGGGGTGGGGAGAAATAAATAAATCTTTTAAAACAAACAAACAAAAAACCGAGAAGCCCTGGCATGGCTGAATCTGGGGGTCTCATGGTGTTGGGGCACCATCTCTAAGCCCAGCTGCCCTCTTTGTTGGCTTCATTCTCAAGCAGGCATTCCCCATGTGATAGTAGAGATGACTGCCAGAAGCTCTAGCTTTACTTGGTCTTTAGTGTTGACAACCCTAGAGAAAGCATGGAGCCTTCCTCTCCCCCAGCATCCATGTTAATCCCCGAGAAGTACTCTGATTGGTCAACATGGCCTTGTGCCCATCCCCGCATAGGACTACCTGATTGACATCCCCACCAGAATCACTTGGAGTCAGGGATGAGAGGGAGAGTTCCCAAAAGGAAAAGAAGGCTTAAGAGGGAGTGATAGTATGTGGCCCACGGTGGAATTTCACTGTAGTGTGCAGGCCCCACTGCCTCTCATTGAACTGGGGTGTGGAGGCAGGAAGCCTGCATTAGGGTTTTGGCTTTGCCCCTAGTACCTTTACCTAATTGTAACTTCCAAAACTGTTACTTTGCTTATATGGTAAATGGGGAGCCTATCCTCACAGGCGGAAATTGAACAAAAAAAAATGCATGGAAAAGAAGATCTGCAAAGCAAAACACTCCATAAGAAAATTGTTTGCATCATCACTGGCCTTAATTAGTGGAGTCACTCCTCAGCTCAAAAACAGTAAATGGCTCCCTACTGTCTGACTCATCCAAGTTCAGGATGCTTTGTGGGGGCTGACACGGCCCACTCGGCCCACCTCCTTTGTAAGTAGGCTGGGCTTCTTGTTGCCCTGCAAACCCGCGCTTCAGAGTCAATCCTAAGGTTCCACCACTTTCAGCTGTACTTTGTGTGAAGCTCAGTTTGCTCATCTCTTAAAAGGGAATGATTACTTCACAGGGTTGTTGTGAGTATTACAGGAGTGAAAGAATGTAAAGAGCCCAGCACAACACGCCTGGTACAATGCCCGTGCTCGCTCCTCCCTGGTTTTCCTTCCTGCACTCTGTCCTAGGCACTCACCAGCGCTGGCCTTGGAGAGAGTGATCAGCAAGGAAGGTATTTTCCCCTCAGGTATATTTGTGCCCACCAGAGGCACTTATGTTAGGTCGCCTAAAAACGTATGGAATCAGCCTTTTATGTCCAATGACTTAAAGAGAGATCCTCCTAGAGTGGAAGAAGAAGGGAAAATGGCTGGAAGTAGATGAGGAAGTAGATGCCTCAGCTATCCTGAGGATCACGCTGTGGCTTGGGATGGGCCCAAGCCTGTGGACAGGGGAAAGAAAAACTGACTGTGAGCAGGCACCACTCTGGTGCCTCGATTGAGGTCTGGCCCAGAGGTCCCACACGAATATGTGCTCTAGGCGAAGGCCCACCCAGGCCGATGCCCTTCTGCTCTTGGCTCCACACTCATAGAATATGGTGGAAGTGGCCCCATGTGACCAGAGGCTCGGCTGTAAAAGGCTATGCAGCGTCCACCTGGTTCTCTTGCAACGTCCATTCTCTGGATTTGCTTCTCAGGACACTTGGAATTGTAACTCATGAAAAGCCCAGGCCACATGGAGAAGCCATGTGTAGGTTCTCCAGTGGACAGCCCGGCTAAGCCCATCCTTTGAGTCATCTCAACCCAGGCACAGCTATGTGAGTGAAGAAGCTTCCAGATGATTCTAGCCCCAACCATTTGAATCTTCCCAGCTGAAGTCCCAGACATCACAGAGCTGAGTCAGGCCATTCTCACTGTGCCCTGTCCAAATTTCTGACACAGAGAATCCATGAACTTAATAAAATGATTGTTTTACGTCACTAAATTTGGGGTGGTTTGTTATGCAGCAATATTAACTGGAAAGCAGTGATTCTAAAAATTCAACTCTTGCCAACATTTAAAATTGGAAGATTTCACATGCAAATTTGGATTTCTGGCCTTTTGTGGGAAATCAGAAAATCTGGCTACACTGGGCCCAGTTCCCATCTGGCAATAATTGGTTGGAGCTGCCCCCTTGAGAAAGGTTATGGATGTCTTGTCTGCCTTGACCTTCTTCACTTGTTGAGTCACCTGTCTGGTCCTTGAGGACATGTGTGTGGACCAGCCCTGGGCCAGAACTATCTTATCACCTTGCAGGGGACCCAAGCTTCCAGGAATTTTCCTCTTCTTGATGGCCTGAACATCCCTGACCTCTGTGGATACCCTCTTTTCCCCTGAAGCAACAAAAACCTACCAAACCAGGCGAGGTACTACCCTTCTCTCTGTTCAGAAAACTGCTTATGTGAAATATAAACCAGGCAGGGGCTGGAGGTGATGATAGCTGTGTCCGGTGATGTGCTTGTCCTGTAAACAATTTCCTGGTGATAATCTTTTCAATTACCCTCCCAAGCTGGAACTGCTGTATGAAATCAAGCTGGGTGCCCTTGGCTTATTCTGTACATCTTGGAATCATTAAGATCCACTTTATATTTTCAGGGTGAGTTGTCTGGAGCCACCAAGGCCAGGATTCCTAGCATCCTAGACACAGACAGAGAGAATCAAATCACAGTATTGTAGAAACTTAGAAAAAATACTTGGGGCAGATTATAGAGTCTTATAGACAGCAAGACTTAAAAAAATCAATCAATCTTAGCACCAAGCATTGATGAACCAGGTACACATTCCAATAAATGTAAATGTTTTTATTTTTCCTTACATGAACTTTTTTTTTTTTTAAAGATTTATTTATTTCTCCCCCCATCCCCCTTGTTTCATGCTCACTGTCTGCTCTCTGTATTCTTCTGTGTCTGTCTGTCTTCTCTTTAGGAGGTACCGGGAACCAATCCTGGGACTTTCTGGAGTGGAGAGAGGCTGCTCAATCTCTTGTGCCACCTCAGCCCCCTGGTTTGCTGTGTCTCTTATTGTCTCTCTTCTATGTCTCTTTTTGTTGCATCATCTTGCTGCACCAGCTCTCCATGTGGGCCAGCACTCTTGCGCGGACCAGCACTTCCACTCAGGCTAGCATTCCATGTGGGCCAGCTCTCCACATGGGCCAGCTTGCTTTTCACTAGGAGGCCCCAGGAATCGAACCCTGGACCTCCTGTATGGTAGACAGGAGCCCAATCACTTGAGCCACATCTCCTTCCCTGAACTTTATTTTAAAAGCTCCCATTCATACAGGTGGCAGAGACTTAGTTAATTAATTCAAAAAATATTTACCATGGGTTTCTAAGAACCAGGTAGTTTTTATTTTTAGGGGATAGGGATGTAACTATAGAAATAGCAGATAAAATCTCTGCCACTATGGAGTATTAATTGCATTCCAGTGGAAGACACAGATGAAAAACAAATAAATATATTGATAGGAAGTCATAAGTGATGATAAGTTCTCCAGTGATGGAAAGGAGGTGCTGTTTTATCCAGGGTGGTCAGGGAAAGTGTCCCTTAAAAGTGACCTTTCTTCAGAGTCCTGGAAGATGTGAGGGAGTGAGGTTTGGGAGGACTAGGGGAAGAATGTCCATCCAGGAGCGGGAACGGGAAGTGCAAAGGCCCTGAGGCTGGAGTGTGATTGGCCTGTTGTAGGAGAAACAGCAGGAAGACTCCCATGGCTGGACAGGGAGGAGAAGAGATTGAGGTTGAAATCTCAGTCAGTTTAAGACTTTTTTTCCCCACTGGGTTATATCTTAAGTTGTGAGGATCTTACCTAATCCCAGTGTGGAGGGAGCATCTAGTCCTATATCCCATCCACCCACTCCTGCTGTGTCCTCCTTATCAGGACTGTCAGCCGGGACTGTTGGCTTTCTTTATTTTTTTATTTTTTATGGTACCAGGGCCGGGGCCGGGGAATGAGCCTGGGGCTGGGGAATGAGCCCAGGACCGTGTATGCGGGAAGCCAGCGCTCAAGCACTGAGCCACATCAGCTCCCCTGAGTTGGTTCTTTCGTTTGTTTGCTTGCTGTTCATTTTTGTTTGTAGGAGGCCCTGGGGACCAAACCCGGGACCTCCCATTTGGGAGGTGGGCACTCAACCACTCAAGCCACATTCACTCCCACTGTTGGCTTTTGATGCCTCACTTGGGCCACCCTCAGGGGTCTCTGACCTGCAGGAGTCTGTGGGAGGCTGCTCAGACCTGACAGCCAAGGTACCTTCTGTGGAATTTCTTCAGTTCCCATACTATATAAAGAGGGAGGGATTGATGTGGTTGGGACTCAGACTCTTCCTGTGTTTCTTTTCATCCTGACATTTTCTCAGAGGGGTGACAGGGTGAAGGTGAGGGGTGTAAGCAGGGATAGATCTAGTTTTTGTGGGGCCTAAAACTTAGACCATTTTGGATGGCCCTCTTTCAGAAAAAGAAAAGGAAATTATTAATATACATTTAAGTATGAATGTGAATATTTATTTATAGTGAGAAAATAAAAATAAAATAAATCACACATTTTCAAAAGCTGACAAATATCATAAGCAATACAAACTCCAGAAAAAATAATATTCTATTTTTATTAATTAAGTGGCTGACACTCCCCCTCCTCCATCATCCTTTTTTCCTACATTTTTGGCTGAGGTTTCACATCAGAAACCGTGGAGGCCAGAAAGAAGTTGAACAGCATATTTAAAGTACTGAAAGAAAAGAACTGTCAACCCAGAATTCTATGTCTGGCAAAAATATCCATCAGAAATGATGTTTGACAAGCAAAAGCAAAAAGATGTCTGGTCATTGCCTGATGGAAATTTCAATGTATGTAGCAGACGTAGCATATAAAACAACTATAGTATACAAAGCGGGGGTGTGTGTGCGATAAAAGAACACTTATGATGGTAAGATTTATAAATTCCACTTGAAATGGTAAAATACGTTTCAAAGTAGACTAACAACTATGTATACTGCAACCAACTGAGCAACCACCAAAAATAACTACACAATGAGATAAAGTAAAAAACACAATAGACATATTGAAATAGAATACAAAAACATGTTCAAATAGCCCCCAAAATCAGGAAAGGAGAAACAGAAATGAAAAATACAGGGAACAAACAGAAAACTAATAATAAAATGGTAGCCTTAAATCCAAACATATTAATAATTACATTAAATGTTAATGGTCTGAACATACCAACCAAAAGGCAAAGATTATTAGGTGGATAAAAAAAATATGACCCAGGGGGACGGATGTGGCTCAAATGGTTGGGCGTCCATCTGCCAAATGGAGGGACCTGGGTTCGATCCCTGGAACCTCCCGGTAAAATAAAAACATATATACAGAAGGCGCATGGGCTGCCAGGCTCTGTGTGCCCGTGAGCCGCCAGGCCCCAGGAGCCATGCAGCAAGATGATGACGTAACAGGAGAGAGACACAGGGGAGAGACAAGACGAGATGCTCCAAATACCAGGAACCGAGGTGGCGCTGGTAGCAGAACACCTCTCTCCTACATCGGAAGTCTCCAGGATCGAATCCTGGTGAAGACTGGAGGAGGAGGATGAGAAGAGATGGCAGGAAACAGACACAGAGAATTGCCCAGCAAATGGACACAAAACAGCAAAAACTGGGAAGGGGGGTTTGAAATGGATAAAGTAAATAAATAAATCTTTTAAAAAAAAAATATATATATATATTATATATATTATATATAATATGATGA
>JAQZBX010091909.1:0-12333 GCA_029593785.1 Cabassous unicinctus
TGAGGCATAGACACGTGTAAGAAAATGGCTGTGCACTTTATTCTACTAACATAGCTCTTCTGTTGCTCTGCCGCGAGGGTTACAATCAGCTCTTTTATAAGCAGGGAAAGGGGAAGTGCATTAAGGCTTAGGTGTCGATACATGATTGGGTAATTTGAGTTGCTAGGCGTGGTAGAGATGGTGACTATTCGCGCGCGCGAACATTGTGGCGCGAACAGTAACAGGATATGCTATTTTAGGAAGAAGAAGAAGAAGAAGAAGAAGAAGGAGGAGGAGGAGGAGGTAGAGACGGCCATGACAGTTGTATTCATTCGACATTGCCCCCAACAATAAATGAAATTAAAAATACACTTGAAGCATATAACAGAAGACTTGAAGAAGCAGTAGAAGGGATCAGTGAACCTGAAGACAGGGCCTCCAAAAATGAACATACAAAAGAACAGAAAAGAAAAGGATGGAAAAAAGTGGAACAAGTCCTCAGGGAACTAAAAGACAGCAAGAGACATGCAAACATATATGTTGCAGAAGGAGAAGAGAAGGGAAAAGGGACAGAAGGAATATTTGAGAAAATAATGGTGGAAAATTTTCTAACCCTGTTGAAGGACATAGATATCCATAACCAAGAAGCACAACATACCCCCATCTGAATAAATCTGAATAGACCTACTCTAGGATATACTCACCAGAATGTCAAATACCAAAGATAAAGAGAGAATCCTGAGACAGCAAGAGAAAAGCGATTCACCAAATACAAGAGGTGGCCAATAAGATTAAGTGCTGCTTTCTCATCAGGTACCATGGAGGCAAGAAGGTAGTGATATGATATATTTAAGATACTGAAAGAGAAAAACAGCCAAGAATTTTATATCTGGCAAGATTGACTTTCAAAACTGAAAGTGAGCTTAGAATATTCACAAATAAACAGTATTGAAAGAGTTTGTAAACAAGAGAATAGATTTGCAGGAAATACTAAAGGGAGTGCTCCAGCCTGAAAAGAAAAGAGAAGCCAGAGAGGCATGGAAGAGAGTCAAGAAATGATTATATCAGTAAAAGTAACTAAAAGTTGAAAAAGCATAGTGAAAATAAGATATGACAAGTAAAGCTCAAAGGTCAAAATGGGTGAAGTAAGGCTTGCCTTTCCAGTAATAACCTTAACTATTAATGGATTAAACTCCCCAACCAAAAGACACAGACTGGCAGAATGGATAAGAAAATATGAGACATCTAGATGCTGTCTACAAGAGACACACCTTAGACCCAAGGTTACAAATATATTGAAAATGAAAGACTGGAAATAAATATTCCATGTATTCAGTAACAAACAACAACAACAACAACAACAACAACAAAATCAACTATAGTAGTTCTACTTATATTGGATGAAATGGACTTTAAAAGCAAAGCTGTTATTAGAGACAAAGAAGAATATTATATATTAATAAAAGGGGAAATTCATCAGGAAGAAATAACAATCATAAATATATATACAACTAAGCAGGGTGCTCCAAGATACATGAGGCCAACACTGATATAACTGAAGAGAAAAATAGATGTCTCTACAGTAATAATTGGAGACTTCAATACACCACTCTCAGCATTGTATAGAACATCTCAGCTGAGGATCAATAATGAAACAGAGAACTTGAATAATATGATTAATGAACTAAACCTAATAGATATATACAGAACATTGCACCTCAAAACGGCAGGATATACATTCTTCTCAAGTGCTCATGGATCCTTCTCGAGAATAGACCATATTGTGGGTCACAAAACAGATCTCAATAAATTTAAAAAGATTGTAATTATACAAAGCATTTTCTCTGAACATAATGGAATAAAGCTGAAAATCAATAACAGGAAGAAAAAGGGAAAATTCACAATATATGGAAATTAAACAACAAACTTTTAAATAATCAGTGGGTTGAGAAGAAATTGCAAGAGAACTCAGTAAATATCTCGAGATGAATGAAAATGAGAACACAACATATTAGAACCTTTGGGCTGCAGCAAAGGCAGTGCTGAGAGGGAAATTTATAGCCCTCAATGCTTACATTAAAAAAGAAGAAAAAGCTAAAATCAATGACCAAACTACACAGCTGAAAGAACTAGAAAAAGAACACCAAACTATTCTCAAAGCAAGCAGGAGTGAAATAACAAAAATCAGAGCAGAAATGAATGAAATTGAGAACAACAACAAAAAGAGAGAATTAACAGAACCAAAATATTGTTCTTGAGAAGATCAACAAAATCGAAAAACCCTTAGCTAGAATGACAAAGAAAAAAGAGAGCAGATGCAAATAAATTAAACCTGACCCTGCAGATATAAGAGCAATCATAAGAGGATGTACAACGTTACACAAAAAACTAGACAATGTAAACAAGATGGATAAATTCCTAGAAACACATGAGCAACCTACACTGACCATAGAAGAAATAGGCAACCTCAGCAAACCAATCACAAGTGAAGAGATTGAAGCAGTCATCAAACAACTCCTCAAAGATGAAAATCCCAGGACCAGATGGCGTCACAGGTGAATTCTACCAAGCATTCAAAGATGACTTAATACAAAACTTGCTCAAACTCTTCTAAAAAACTGAACGGGAAGGCACACTACCAAACTCATTCTATGAAGCCAATATCTCTGTAATAGCAAAGCCTGAAAAAGATATTATGAAAAAAGAAATTACAGACCCTTTTCCCTAGTGAACATAGATACAAAAACCGTCAACAAATAACTCACTAATGAAATCCAACAACACATTAAAAGAATTATTCATCATGACCAAGTGGGTTTTATTCCAGGCATGCTTGGGTGGTTCAACACAAGAAAATTAATCAGCGTAATACACCACATTAATAAATAAAAGAAGAAAAATTACATGATCATCTCAATTTATGCTGAAAAGGCATTTGACAAAATAAAGCATTCTTTCTTGATAAGTTAGAATTGAAGGAAGCTTTCTCAACATGATAGAGGGCATATATAAAAAAACCATAGCTAACATTGTACTCAATAGTGAAAGACTGAATTGTTTCCTGTTGAGATTGGGTACCAGACAAGGATGCCTACTGTCGCCACTGTTGTTCAATATAGTACTAGAATTTCTAGTTAGGGCAATCAGGCAAGAAAAAGAAATGAAAGTCATCCAAAATGGGAAGGAAAAAATAAAACTTTTGCTATTCAGTGATATGATCCTATACCCAGTAAGTCCTGAAAAAGCTATAACAAATCTCCTAGAACTAATAGATGAGTTCAGCAGAGTGGCAGGATACAAGATTAATATGCAAATATGAGTCATGTTTCTATACACCAGTGCTGCTCAATCTGTGGAGGAAGTCAGGAAAAAAATTCCATTTACAATAGCAACTAAAAGAATCAAATATTTAGGAATAAACTTAACCAAGGACATAAAGCACTTGTATTCAGAAAACTACAATGCATTGCTAAAAGAAATCAAAGAAGACCTAAATAAATGGAAGAATATACCATGTTCACGGATTGGAAGACTAAATAGTGTTAAGATGTAAATTCTACCCAAAGTGATATAGAGATTTAATTCAATCCTGATAAAATTCCAAAAGCCTTTTTACAGAAATGGAAAACCCAATTATCAAATTTATTTGGAAGTGTAAGAAGCCCTGAATAGCCAGAAACATCTTAAAAAGGAAGAACAAAGTAGAGGACTCTCACTTCCAGATTTGAAATCATATTATCTAGCTACAGTGGTTAAAAAACAGCATGGTACTGGCATAGAGATAGACATATAGACCAATGGAATGGAATTGATGGTTCAGAAACAGATTCTCACATCTATGGTCAAATGATTTTTGACAAGACTGTCAAACCCCACAAGATGGGCCAGAACAATCTATTCAATGAATGGTGTAGGGAGAACTGGATATCCATATCCAAAAGAAAGGAAGAGGACCCTTATCTCACACTTTATACAAAAATTAACCCAGAATGGATCAAAGACCTGAATATAAAAAGCTAGAACCATAAAGCTTCTAGAAGAAAATGTAGGGAAACATCTTCAAGATCTGGTGGTAGATGGTGGTTTCTTAAACCTTATACCAAAAGCACAAACAATGAAAGAAAGAAATGGATGAATGGGACCTCCTCAAACTTAAACACCTTTATGCTTCAAAGGACTTTGTCAAGAAGGTGAAAAAGCAGCCCACTCAATGGGAGAAAATATTAGGAAACCACATATCCAATAATGGTTTTATTTCCATGCTATCTGAAGAGTTCATACAACTCAACAATAAAAGAACAAGCAATCCAATTAAAAAATAAGCAAAAGACTTAAATAGACATTTCTACCAAGAGGAAATACAAATGGCAAAAAGCACATTAAAAATGTTCAATATCATTAGCTATTAGGGAAATGCAAAACAAAACTACAATGAGATATCATCTCATACCTCATAAAATGGTCATTATTGAAAAATTAGAAATCTACAAGTGTTGGAGAGCGTGTGGAGAAATAGGAACACTTCTTCACTGTTGGTGGGAGTGTAGATTAGTCCAGCCTCTGTAGAAGACAGTTTGGCAGTAACTCAGAAGCTAAAAATAGAACTGCTGTATAACCCAGCAATCCCTCTACGAGGAATATATTCAGAACTGAACACAGTGACGAGAAGAGACATTTGCACACCGATGTTCCTAGCAGCATTATTCACAATAGCCAAAAGATGCAAACAACCCAAATATCCATCAAACAATGAATGGATTAAAAAAATGTGGTGTATATATATACAACCCAATACTATGCTACTGTAAGGAGAAATGAAATAGGGATGCATGTGATGACCTGGATGAACGCTGAGGATATTATGTTGAGTGAAATAAGCCAGACACAAAAGGTTAAATATTGTATAGTCTCACTAATATGAACTAAATATGAGTAAACTCATGGAAGTAAATTGTAGAGTATAGGTTACTTGAGAATGGGAATTGATAATTTATGTAGAATTTTAAAAAAGTTTAATTGTAAATGTGTGGAAATGAATGGCATTGATGGTAGCACATTATAGTGAGGACAATTAACACTGTTGATTTATAAATGAGATTGTGGCTAAAAGGGGTAGTCTGTGGATGTAAATGTCAATTGAAAGGAAACTAGAGAATAATCAAGGGTATGTATAACATAGTGGTTTCGGTGGTGGATGGAGATTGTGGTTAATAGCATAAATAGAAGAATGTTCTTCTTTTATAAAGTGTTACGAATATGGTGATACATTTGAAAATAAAAGTAATGTAGTTTATGGGTGGTAGTTAACAATTATATTGTAATATTTTTGCAACAATGGCAAAGAAGATACTCTATCAATTTTAAGAGTCAACAATAGGGGGGTATAAGGGGGTATGACATTTTTCCTTTTGGAGTAATGAAAATTTCTAAAATTGACTGAGATGATGACAACAGAATTATGTGATGAAAATGAGAGCCATTGAGTGTACACATTGAATGGATTGTACAAAACATGGGACTGTATAATACAGGGAATTCAATGGTGGAAGATGGACTGTGGTTAATAGGAGAAATATGAGAATGATCTTTCATAACTGTAACAAATGTATTATACTAAGACAGGGCATTAATAATTGGGTGGGTTGGTGGAAAATACACCAAATGTAAGATTTGGGGTATAGTTAGTAGTAATATTTTGATGATGTTATTTCATAGTTTATAACAAAAGTTTCACAACAATGTAAGATTTTGGAGGTTAGGTGATGTATAGGGGCCCTTTATGATGATATGCATGTTTGTTTTTTAAGTTCACAACTTTTCCTAATAAACAATACACTTATTGTTTATTTATGTTCATGAATAATATACTTAAATAAAATTTTATTAAAAATTAGTATGTCTCACCATATTATGTCTTTATAATTTTCACGTATAAAGTAGAAATGTTTTTTCCCAAATAGATAACATTTTCCACAAATGGGGAAATTTATTGAAAATGTTATTTATTGAAAATTTATTGAAAAACGAACTCTTGCCCCATTGGTTTGTAATGACATATTTACAGTGTACTAAATTCCCATATCTGCCTGGATCTATTTTTGGATTCTGTATTATTATATTTCTTTGCTGGAATGTGTTGCTTTAAGGAGAGTCACCCTCCAACTCCTGGTTTTCTCCACGTGATCTATTCCTTTTCTCCTCCTGTCCCTAACTCCATCATAAACTTTGAGGGGTCTTGCACAAAAGGACAAGGAAACTTCAGCCATCATGTCTACAACCTTGCAAACAGCCATCCCTTGACTAATGCTTGGGCCTAGATTTGTGCATACTGGTGGGATTATCTGCTCTGAAAGAGACCCACACAGTATTTAGAGGGGTTTTGAGGGACATTTGTGCAGATAATCCTGGGATC
The DNA here is from genome assembly GCA_029593785.1 of Cabassous unicinctus. Classification (NCBI taxonomy): domain Eukaryota; kingdom Metazoa; phylum Chordata; class Mammalia; order Cingulata; family Chlamyphoridae; genus Cabassous; species Cabassous unicinctus. The sequence goes on from JAQZBX010091909.1 coordinate 6,392, forward strand.
CTGGGTACCCAGAACATGGTCTGGAAGAGGTATTTAGGGTCCAGTGGGCCATTTAACCTTATCCCTGTGGACTTCTCATAGGGAATGGGTGGGGAGCAGCTGGAGGAGGCCAGGTGTGGAGTCTTTCAAATGCAGGGCTCAGAGCAGGGGCAGGCATTGTTCTAGTCACTGGGGATACAGTGGTAAACAAAGCTTCCTGTCCAGTCATTCTCTAGACTGGAAAAGTGGAGCTATTTATTAGTCAAAGACAAATAACTCTCAAGAATCTTTCTCCTTAGGAAGACTCTCCAAGCTCAGACTAGCCCTCAGACATTTGTCTTTTATCATATGGTGCTGATTGGTGGTGGTGATGGAGTGGGGTTGGGGAGAGTCATACAGGCAGATGGGAATCTTTAATTCCTTCATTTCCTGAGGTGGCTGGGAGAGAGCAATTAAGGGTCCCTAGAAGTTGTTTTATGATTTGGTCCTGGTACTTGGTCTGGTTTACTTTGAAGAGAAAAGTTAGCCTAGTATTCTTTTTCCTATGCTTATTGCGAAATAATTTTCATAACTAGATAAAACTAGAAATTCAATAAAGTTTATCTTCAGAATATTCATTTTCTATCCTCTCCTTTTATCTCACTTTAAGCACTCTGTGAAAAGAGCACTGACTTAAGAATTAGGAAGTGTGGATCATGTTTCTGATTCTTCTAAGGAGGCAAAGCAGGACCATGGATGGCAGGAAAGGCTGAGAAGACTTCCTGGAACTCCACAGCCAAAGCAGTTTCACTTCCTGGTACTCATCATGAGGACTATAATTGCTTTTTAAATTATTTCTATTCTCACTAGACCACTGTATGATTCTCATCATTGAATGTCCAGTATCTAGAAGAGTGTCTGACACATGTAGGGGCTCCAGAATTAGTTTTTGATTGAATACATGAATATTTGTCAAGAGTCTTAAAATATTCTTATTTTTTCATCCAGTAAATTCTCTTTGTAGAATCTAGTCTATAGAAATAATTAGCTGTTTAAACAAAGATTTATGTACAAAACCGGTTATCATAGCATTAGTTCTAAGATCCAAATATTCAATACTAGGATAACCAGTAAATAAATTGTAGTGTATCTTTACCATGGAATACTTTGAAACCATTAAAATTGGAATTTGATGTGTATCTGTTGACAGGCAAAAGTATTTGGGATATAACATTAAGTGAAAAAAAGCCCAACGTACCCAAATATTTGTGTGCATGTGTGTGTAATTAATGTACACCTGCAGCCCAATTTTGTTAAAAAATTTATGCATATACAAAGGATTCCAAGGAAATATGCCCAGATATTATTAGTGATTATCTCTGGGATGAGACTTTGTACATGATTTTAAATTTCTTCATAATCTTTCATATTTTCCAAATTTTTATTTAGAATTTATTATTATTTTAATAACCGGAGCAAAACACTTTTTTACAAAGTTAAAATATTCCCCTGGTTGGCGGGTTTTGCTTTTGTATACAGTTTTCTTTATTATCCTTAGGAGCCTTTTAAAATTTGCTCTAATAATGGTTTTAAAATTTTTTATTACAATATGTATATAACAAATACATCAATGCATATGATATACTCCTGTGTACTTAAGCAGATCTTTTGAAATTAAAAAATGTTTTGCAAAAGAGTAAATATATAATATATAACATAATTATTAAGACCATAACCATTAATCATTACTGTTGTTCCACAGCTAAGGCATAGAAAAAATCCTAGTATTTCTTTATCCTGTTGATTGGCATCCAGTAATATTCTCTTAAGTGTGGGAAGATATAGCAAGACAGAAACATCAAGTGCCATTTGTTGGCATGAAAAGGTTAGATTATTTGGTCTTGCGATATTTCCTATGATAAAAAGTTTGCATTTCTATAGGAAACTATAGTTTAGAAAGAATTTTCTTATATTTCTTTAATCGATCCTTATATATGAAGAAACTGCTTTTCAGAAGGTAAGTTATTTGCACAAACCTGTAGATCAGAGTCTAGTTTAAAATTCAGTTTCTCTAATTTCCTCATTCTTTGTTTCTTCTATAGCAGAAAATGACCTCCATGGTCCATATGACTGAGTCAAGCTATTTGCTTGAACAAAGAATTATGGAGTTCCATTGAAGGAGTTTCAATTAAAGGCCATGACTACTGACAGAAAGCAGGTCACCTTGGAATGTAGGAGGCACCCTGAAATGTAGGAGACAAGCCCTCTTGTCTCATGCTGATAGGAGCTGGGTGAGGAAACATCCTGAGCTTATAAGATTTACAATGTCTGGGACTTGCAGGAATGTAAAGAGGAACTGAGCCATTAACCTTTAAGACTTGCTGATTTTAGTAAAATGTAAACTGTCACCTATCTATTGCCTTTGCATATGCACATATATATTTTCTTTGTTCTAAAGGCAAATTAAAGCCACACTTTATGATGTGGCTGGGCTCTTCTTCTCCATGCAGATGGAGAGTCCCCTGATCCCGTTTTTTTCTTCTCTTTGTTTCTTTCTTTCTCATTTGGGGCTCTGTTTTCACAGACCCAGTGCCTGAATGGAAACATTCCATAAATTATTCCTGTCTGTGTTCCACTGACTTTGTTGAAGCATGTCTCCTGTCTAAGTACACCAAGCCACACGGGGCCACTGTTGCCATGCGTTGGGTCTAAAGGGTAACCTCTTTAGGTTTTTTTTTTTTCCTCAAAGATTTATTTATTTTATTTTATTTATCCCCCCCTTGCTGCTTGTGCTGCTGTGTCCATTCTCTGCGTGTCTTCTCTGTGTCTGTTTATCTCCCCCTTGCTGTGAGGTCTTGCCGCATCAGCCCATGCGCCGCGCGAGCCGGCCTGCCCTCACAAGGAGGCGCCAGGAAGCGAACCCGGGGCCTCTCATATGGTAAACGGGTGTGCTATCCATTGCGCCACACCTGCTTCCTGCCGTGAGGTTGCTGCATCAGCCCACCGCACCGCTCAGGCCGGCGTGCCCTCACAAGGAGGCCTCGGGACGCGAACCCGGGCCTCCCATATGGTAAACGGGGGCTCTATCCACTGAGCCACACCCACTTCCCTCTTTAGGTTTTATTTCTGTACAAATTGTCCTAGCATCTTTTGCTCCCTCATAAATACTTTCTCCCCCCACATGGTACTGAGAGCAAATGGGTTGTTTATTCCGTGGCTTGTGATATCTTCCTTTTTGCAAGGGAAAATGGATAAATTACTCACTCAGAATACACTGGGCAAATATAGACTTAGAAGAGACACTTTCCAAATATTTTCCAGTGATTTTTTCCATTCTCATACTACATGAACATAGAACACAATTCACCACCATCTTTTCCACACTAATTAATTTGACTATTGCAGTTGGCTGATTCAATTAAAACGGTGACTTTTGGATATGGCTGTTCTAACAATTTTTGTTTTACTGTTATTGAGTTTATACTGTTTTTTTCCTGAAGGAAGTGTGCCTAGTATTTTTTAAAATCATATATATAATGCTACACAACTGCTTTCTACAGGCCAGGGAACTTTGCATTTGATTCAGATGAAGGAAGGGAAAGGAACTACAATTTGCTGTTGACTATATGCCACAGGTGGACTCTGAGGGAGGTAATATTGTCTCCATTTTACAAATGAAGAAACTGAGGCTCAACAGGGTGAACTGCCCACTGTCACAAGGTAGCAGAGCTAGGATTTGGAGTCAGGTCTTTCTGACTGAACTTATTCCTTTTCTCTTCTCCTCACTTCCTTCCTGGTTAGGCTAATGATTCCACATTGAAAGCCCTACCCCAGCTGGCCAGGGGGGACTAGAGAGGGATCTGCTCCCCTGTTTTACATCTGTAAAATAGGGCCTTAGAAGCAGATGTGAGATGTGAGCTTAGTGATTTTATAAAATCAGGAGCCAGGAGACAGATGGTCCAGTTCAGGCTGCCTCACTCGCTCTTTTGTAGAATAAGATTAGGATCACCTGTGTCATCTTGCTTCATAGGACTCATTGGGGATTTTAGGACATAAAGTACGGAGTCAGGGGGGTGATGCACAGAGCTCTATGAGTGTCAGACTGACTACAACAGATGATCGCCCTCTGGGATTGGGGAAAAGTCATGGGGAAGAAGGAACCTAATGGCATCTTCCCTCTTAGGTATTTCCCTCATTCAGACCAAATCTATAAGGGGTTAGACCAGCAAAAATCTAAAAGGAAATCTAGCCTGCTCTATTCGGTGCTGGAAGTGTGTACCTCTGGCCTTCCTCCTGGAGTTCCTTTGAAACTTGAGGGGAAGGCCTCTTCTGAGAAGCTGCTGTTGAGCTATTGGCTGTGCTCCTGGGGAGGTGAGACCTGCTACTGTGGGCCCTGGCAGATACTGCTGTGCCTCTTCCTTCGTTCGTCAACCAGGCAAGTTCAGATGTAGCTAATAGGACCCTGGTCCTACTTTACACTTAGAACATGAAGCAGGTGACAAGAATGAGTGTGCTCCTGATCCTGGGTGAGTTCTTTTGGGAGTAAGAGGAATTGGGATCCTGGGCCTGGGAACACTGGGCAGGGATCTGCTACCTTGCCTGCTACCAGTGCTCTTTATTGGAGATGTTTGGGGTCCTATTTTTCTTCATGCAGATCCTTAGCCCCTATGCGAGGTGCGTCTCAGGATGGTAAGGCTTTTCTGAGGTTAGTGGGCTCCAGGGTCCATCCATTGGAGGGATAAATGAGACTTGACACTTCTGTACATGTTTTTCTGGGACTATGTGGAATAAAGAAAAATATTTTTGACTTGAAACACAAATGAGAGTTAAAGTTTACGTTTATATGTGTGATGGGGCAGAAGGGTGGTGGGTGGATTTGATTGTTAGAGAGAATCTTGGAAGAGGTGATTGGTCTTTCCAATTCACCTTGATTTTAGGATAGGAGCTAGTATTGTATTTTACTCCCCCAGGTACTTTGAGCCTTGCTAAGATCACCCGGCCCATCTTCATGTACTCATATGAAGGACAAGAAGTGAACATATCCTTGTAGCCATACCAACATTGCTACAAATGAGTATATTTCCTGGTACTGACAGTTCCCCAAAGAGTGACCACGATTTATTATTCAAGGATACAAGACAAATGTGGCAATGAAGTGGCATCTTTGTTTGTCCCCAAAGACAGAAAGTCCAGCACCCTGAGCCTGCCCTGGGTTGCCCCAGGAGACACTGCTGTGTACTACTGCGTTGTGAGTAACACAGTGGGATGGATGGGGCTGCACCTGTGCAATATCCCTCTGTGGCATGGATGTCACAGCCTAGGGAGAAGTCCCTGAAGCAATGCTTTTTTTTTATTTATTTATTTATTTATTTTTATGTTCCTCAATGAATTTATTTCTTTTTAAAATTTTTAAAAAAGATACTTAGATTACGTAAATGTTACACAAAAAATATAGGGATTCCCATATGCCCCACCTCCCATACCTCCCACAAGTTCCCACATAAACATCATTCATTAGTGTGGCACATTAATTGCAATTGATAAACACATCCTGGGGTTTTGCCATTAAGCATGGACCATGGTTCACATTGTGTTGGGGGCAATGTTGAATGAATACAACTGTCATGGCCGTCTCTACCTCCTCCTCCTCCTTCTTCTTCTTCTTAAAATAGCATATCCTGTTACTGTTCGCGCCACAATGTTCGCGCGCGCGCGAATAGTCACCATCTCTACCACGCCTAGCAACTCAAATTACCCAATCATGTATCGACACCTAAGCCTTAAGGCACTTCCCCTTTCCCTGCTTATAAAAGAGCTGATTGTAACCCTCGCGGCAGAGCAACGGAAGAGCTATGTTAGTAGAATAAAGTGCACAGCCATTTTCTTACACGTGTCTATGCCTCATTCCTTCGCTGGGTAACTCAGAGTCTCAGTTGATTTGTCCCGCGGGTCGGGACAAGTGGCGCCCAACGTGGGGCTCGAGT